>APFE030318346.1:0-27284 GCA_000404065.3 Pinus taeda | reverse complement strand
ACACACACACACCACATGTAATTTTTTAATGTCTTCAAAATGTTAAATCTCTGTCCTCTTCATGGCTACCATATATATGAATAGGATGTCAATGATTGTTGGTGTCTATGGGCAACCAGTAAATAAAAATTGTGTTGCATCTATGCATACAAAATTGCTCAAAATATCTCCTCCATCTTCATCTTGATAATGAAATTTATTTGAAGTAAATCATTTCAAATTTAATATTTATTTTCTTAAATTGTCATTTTAATATAACCTTTTTCGTTTCAATCTTGAAAGTTTGGATGCTAGTCCTTGTTATGATAATACATATATTTTAAATATATCTGGTTATTTTTTTTAATAAGATGTCTTTAGACATCCATTCAATTATGTTCCATCTGAATTTTTCAAACAACTAGAACCTTATTATTCCAAGAATAACAACAACTACTTTATCAATTCCTAGTATAAATGTAATCGATAAAATTTAAACAATTTTAGCGAAATTTGATTTTTAATAGGGTGTCTTCCAGTAAACGATTTTATGGTAGAGTTTTTCAAACTATCAACACCTTGGTATTCAAATAGTAACAACTCCTTTATCATTTCTTCTTAGAAATGTAATTTACATAGAGTGTACATTGAAGATAAAGGGTAAGTAACAAAATAAACAATAGAGTTTTTAAAATTTTTCACAAATGTTGACTTAATGATGGGTGGAAGCTAAAAAGAAAGAATCAAACATCAATTATTTTAAAGGGATTGAAAATTAAAAAAATCTATTATCTAAATAATATTTGAAAATGACAAGTATATTAATAATTTTATATACAAAAATTCTATTAAAACACAAACTTGCCTCTACCACTATACATTGATTATTGACTTATTAATTTAAATTTCACTACTTTGTGAACAACCCTATACCACTATTCTCAATCTTGACTTCTTAATTCAAATTCCACAACTTTGGGAACAACCCTCGTGTATGATTATCACTAAACAAATGCAAACTTGGAAGATGGAAAAAGAACTATTCAATATTTAAATAAACATGACAATAAGAGACTTGAATTTTTAAATAAAAATGAATTATTATTTTATGACCATTTGTTCCAAAAAATGAGGGCCATTTTCTCAAAATTAATCCCAATACCAAAAAAAAAATTACACTGAATGGGGAGGGTGAAATAACTATCATAGATACCTATTCTTGAAAATTAGGGTGAATGGAAGGTTGTAACGCCTAGTTTGAAGGGCTAAATTTACCTTTTTTCACCCTCCCCCTTAAAATAAGGTGGGCTAACCTCCATACCTAATTTTTTTATAAAATAAATTTGAGGCGATTTGTAGCAATTTACTATGATACAAAATATTCGCCCAATAAAAATTTAAAACCCCTTAATTTCACCCAATGGAGAAAATTTGCCCCTAAAATTTTCAATGACAGTTGGCTGTAGGGTGAACAATGCGGGTCTAATGGGTAAATCCCGCACTGGTCATCCTTAACATGAATTTTTGCTAAGCCCTTTATGTGACCTATTCAGTGGATGAAAATACATAAAAATACAACGAAATTGAAGGGAAGGAACAAATCTCTTACCTGCAATGAATGGTTTGGCTAATGGTGTCCGGGATTGATTGTACTTCTACCTGAAGATCAAGGTAAAGGGTAGAGATTCTATATGATTTGCAAATAGTAAAATGGTGAAAATTATTTACTTTTTTGAGCTCTAATAAGCTTTTAAATGACATTTTTACCAAATTAGGGCATTTTTCACTTATATTTTAATATTTCTCCTCAAAATTGATAATGTACAGGTCATAGAAAATGGTGACAGTGATTAATTATACGAAAAAGCAACCCCCTAGAGTCATCTTTAAGCTCTTTTTTGACTCTTGAAACATGAAAATATTGTTGAATTCTTGTCATTTTTAACTCGTTAAAGTAAATGAAATGATTTCTACTCAGTGTAAATTTAACCCTTTTTCGGATTGAGATAAACTATTGTACGAAAAAGGAATACCTTAGTCGAACACGGTTAAGAGGTTCCCTTGGATATCATTTTCAGATTCAAGAGACAATTTACAAAAAGGGACCTTTAGAGTTTTCCTTTTCACCTCCTTTTCAAACTCTCTAAAAATGAAAAAGATGTCAAGTTTCACCTTCATCAAACTCGTAAAATTTAAATGATGCAGGACTTGTTATCATGATGAGATCAAGTTTCTCCTCCCTAAGACTTGTTAAACTTAGTAAGATGGATTCATCTAAAGGATGAGCTTATATGGCAAGCATATCCTATCCCCTTCAAGCTTGTGATAAAAAATAATGGGGTACTCACTAGAAATAGTGGGGGGAAATGAAACAAACATCTCTTGTATCTTGTGTAAAGACAACATGTCACTCTTGAACATGACACTTATCTGTTACTCATGTTAGATTTTGGATACTTCACTTCATCACTTGCCTTCTTGGGTTTGGGAAATCCATTTTTCCTCTCATCTAATTATATTGATTCGTCATCATGACTTTTGATCCCATTTTGAGTCAAATGCTACCAAAATATGGAGTCGTGTCGTCGATATGTTGAAGAGAAGTCTTATCTGCAGTTTTTACCGCTTATACACTTTCTGACCTTTCTACCATAGCCCTGAATCAAACTTACCCACTCTACTATATCCTTTGTTTCATGTTGTTGATGTGGGATACCTTATGGCCCTCCTTCAAGGAATCACTTCATGTCGACTTTAGCTCATTATCTAGGAATATGATCTAGAAACTCCTTTCCAGTACCTTGGAACTTCCATGCGTCAATGGTAAGTTCTTCACATTCAAGAATAGGTTTATGTCATTGGCCTTTGATTGAATTATTCTTTGGGTGTTTGACTTCAGCTTCATTATTCACACTCATGGATTGTGTTGATTGTACCTTGAGAGCCATTGTCATTATTGGTGGTTTATCTCATGCGTACTAACGGTTTACATAATTGACCGGTAATCAGGTGGTTTTCTATCATGTTCAACTTTGACACATCTACTCACATGCTATAATTCGTACATTGATAGGATTGGGATAGAGCTCAAGACCCTAGATTCCATCTGATAAAATCCAGGTTGCGTGGAGTTGTGAGTTATTTATGATTGTACACATGATTATATGGATGGTGTGACCATACCGTGGATCCATATATATGATCGTTTTTATTTGGATCATTACGTCCATACCATCGATCCATGCACATGATCCCTTCTATTTGGATGGATGTGCCCATGTTGTGGATTCAGGTATTATCATATGCTTATTCATGTACCATTGGGCATGTTTATATAGAAGATGTCAGATATGTATATGTATATTCTTGATTTGAATGTCTCTTGACGGTGTTTTCATAGTCCTTTCCTTGACTTGTAAATAATTTCACCCATCATTCCCTATTCTTCCTTCAAGCTTTAGGGGAAATCTGTTACACAATATTTTGTCACACCTCCTATTCACTTCCTGTTCCACATTTCGAAGTGCCAAAATGTTGAAAACTATGAATTATATTCATCATGAAACACATACTAAAACATTCCTAAAGAATAAAAGAGAAACTAACCTGAGTCAATTCTAGAGAAGATTGATTAAAAAGCTAAAATTTAGGACCAACGCTATTTTCTCCACTGCTTTCCCGTGGTAATGGAAGGTTGTAGTTCTTTGACCTAGGCTGCCAGCACATGTTTTGATATGGAAACCCACATTGAACCTCTTCTGGCAGGTTTTCTCAAAATGGAGGAGAAGCTTCGTATGTTAGAAACTTCGAGAAATAGTGAGCTAGAAGTTGTTGGGTAGAGATACGGTCGAGCTCTCCCATTTGGAGCTCTTGATCCTACCTTTAAAGGCATTCCCCTTGAGATGTGGACCTTCCTCCCTCTTTTATGGATCCCTAACTCCCTCTCCCTTCCTATAAATCAAATCCCTTCCATCCCCAAATGGTTGGTCATTGATTGCCTACATTCCTATGTTGAGATTATGCCCAAATGCTACCTATCTAACTTGGAGAAGGAATGCTTGAAGAGTCTTGGCTTAGAATTGGACATCCACAGAAAGGAGGTCTCCAACATTAAGGCAATGATTGTATTCTTCCCTTTTTGATTCATTAATATATACATCTACTGTTCACTTTCCATAAATGACTAAATATTTATGCATTTAGCCTGATACTCCTTGATCTATCAAGCAGTTTATGTTTGGTATGTACTATGTATGCTCTTGTATCTTGTATTTTCTTTTGATCTCTTTTGTAGGTACTCAAACGTAAGGAACAAACAAGGAGCGAGTCTAGAAGCTAGGAGATTGAAGCCATCACCAAAGAATTGAGTAATTAGCATCAGAGCGAAGTAGGTTTATTTCTCTCTCTGCATTTTTAAACATAAGCTAGGAAACTCTACATTAGTTTGTTCAGTTTGTTGCTGGAATGACTCATTGGGCTAGAGAGATCACCTATATCTGCAGAGGGATTTATCTTCACAATAGTATATAGAACAATTCTTATGTTTATCTTTATGTATATTTCTTTGTGTTTTCTTAAATTATAGAGGTTTATGATTAGTTTGGATGATCATCTCCCTCAAAAAAATGTAATGCTTCCATTTTCAGCAAGCCTACATGATGGAGTACATATGCTTATCATATATGGGTTATCTTTAGATAATATCATAAAGTGTTTCACTATGGTAGGTCATTAATTTCTTTGTTGAGTGAGGACTGCACTGATATCATAGTTAGACGCATTTATTACAATCTCAAATGGCTATTGCAAGTTTTTTAGGGTGAGGACTAGTGTAGAGAAAAGGATGTCTTTCATATTCTCAATTTTTTTCTAATATGACTTAGGCTAGTACTAACACTTATAGATTCTACAACTAACCTTTGAGAGTAATAATGACACTACAAGGACGAGACTCATAAAAAACATGACATTTCCATAGATAAGGTTTTCCTAAAATAACATCACAAACTTCAAGTGGGGAACATAACATAATGGCTCCTCTTTGAAGGGCTTGATGCCATAAGACATGCAACATTATTAGCTAACATGGATGTCTCCTCCATGGACCAACCAAACAATTGTGTGTGGTTGGGGGTGTGGTACTATTGGAAGCTTCAATATCTTGATGACCTCAACTACTATTAGGTTCTTTTAGCTCTTGTTTTCAATGACGAAATGGAGTGGGGTCCCCTTCACCCACATGTACGAATGGAAAAGACACTTCCCTCTTCAATCTCCTCTAGCTCTTTTGGTTTGATGTTTTTGGTTGCAATGGAAGAATTCGGTTCTGCATCAATGATCCAATTCCCTTTATCCTAATCTAAATTATAACCAGATCCATATTATATTTCCTTTTTTGAATCTCTTCCAACAATGATTTTTTCAAGTGGCATTCATCAATGTTGTTCCAAGGGATTTTGTGGAGCTAACACCACTTTTCAATGTCCTTTTTTGACTTCCCATTACCTTTCTTCACCTATGACTTGGGTTGGTTGTCTCAAGGTTGGGTATTTTTTCTTTTTCCCTTATTGTATGAGTTATGGTGGTCTTTCCCTAGCTTTTATTGCAATACATTTACGAACCCAAACTCCTACTTATTATGTTTCTTTGGTTTCTACTTAATTTTGACAACATATCGATAAGGAGATCCTAAAGAGGATATGTCCAATAAATCCATCTCTTTTTATATGTATCTATGTAGGACACTACGATACTTCAATACCATGTGCTACTTGGAGTCTCTATGTCACCCACCCGACCCATTAATCCTTCATTAGAGATGTGGGGCATCACATTTTACTCAAATCGGATCCCTCAAAACCTAATTAAATATATGGAGTATCAATTATTTTCCATATTTATTTTTTTCCTTTCTAACAAAACAATTAGTTTTGATTTCAATAGCATTTAGGAGACACAAAATCCTTATGGAATCTATCAATATCTATAAGAAACCAAGATATGAAAATTCCAACACATGTATCTTGAGATATTTTCTCTACCTCTTCCAAGTTTCGGGGTCTAAAACCTGAAAGAAATAAATTTATACTGAAAATATAATACTGACCTATTTTAATCCTAATTTCAATAGAATTTAGGATGCTTGTCTTCCTTAGAGAATATATTCGAAATTATTGTGAACCAATATCTATAAATTGAACCTAATGTTACTGAGATTTCCCGTCATTATGGTCCAACTTTCAACATTTGAAACCTCACAGAAGAAAATTTATAGTGACAATTTCAAGATGACATGTTTGAAGAATTTAGGAAACCCATCTTCTTCACATCATATATCTAGTAATATAGTAAACCAAGATTTGAAAATTGAACCATATGATCAACAATACCCCCCTCACTACGCTCCAAATTTTAGCCTTTGAAACCTCCCATAAACAATTATAGTGAAAATGCCAAGATAACTTGTTTACCTCACAAATCACATTTTGGCTTCCACCTTTAAACTCCAAAAATGACCCAAAACTCTTCCTTAGCTTCCTTTTCACACCTTTGATATCTTTAAATAATATGCAAAATTTGGGACTTATTGTTGGACAGATGGCATTGTCTAGATGGCTAGTGGTAGAAAGTGTGTTAGAATTGATCTCAACAGTCATGCTGGGAGATGTGTTGGGTAGTTGGCATTGTCTGACAGTTGGCAAGAGTGTTGGCATTAATGTCAACTAGACTAGCATGAATGTTTATGGAAACAAATGTTGGCTTTTATGTCCACTATCCTAGCTATTATGTTAATTGGGTTAGCATTGATGTGCTTGATGTGTCAAGTTGAAGGGGAGTCTCATGGTTGTTGCAGTTTCTTTTAGAGAATCATCCTAGTAGCAACCTTGGAGAAGCCATAAAATGATGACTATGATGGTTGGGAGTCTAAGGATTTGAAGGAAATTATGCCTTAGGAATTTAGCTCATATTCTCCTAGAGGTGGCATAGTTGGATAACTCTTAGAAAGATATTTCCAACTACATATGGAAGTATACAAATGGCCTCATAGATTAGGAGTTATTTCCAATCAAAGTTGAGGTGCCCAAAGTCAAAGTGCTAGAGCTAAAAGTGGTTGGAGGACCCCTTGGAGTGGATTAGGTTGGTGTTTTGAAAAAAGAAATAGAAACAAAGGTTAGTAGAGCTCCTATATAGACCTTCAGGTACACATGGATGACAACATAGCCATAGGAATCATTTCTATTGGTGCAGGTGGAGCCCATTTTATTGTTTGGCCTGACAAAAGAAGCCTGACAATATAACTTCAGTGCAACCTTAAGGTACACAAAGTGAATGCACTAGGAGACTGGCACCAAGACATGGAGACAGAGCACGACACAAAGAAGTAGAGCAAGATAGTGGTGGTTGTATGGTTGGAGGAGACAACCAATGATAAAGACAATAGGAGGGCCTGTAGTGACAGAAAATTGCACAAAGGCTTTCCTGGAGGATTGCAAAAGGTGCACAAAGTTAAGTACTAGGAGATAGGCATCAGCCCACGTGGAAGCATTATGATGGACCTTGATATGGAAGTCTTTCCAAGCCTCAAGGCATTAGTATGTGGTTTCCCATACCAAAGATCGCATAGATCAACGACAAAGAACCACTTCGGGACCACTCCCCCTAATACCACAAACCATAATGGAGTGGTGTCAAGGTTGGGTTCTTGAATCTAGAGGTGATTTTATTAACAAAGGAATTCTTGACAAGCCCAAGGTCTTGGGATCCATTCTCTCTCCTCTAACTGGACATGTGGCAATGTGAATTTGTCCTAGATGATGTAAGGGATGACATCAATGATGGACATGTGGTAGGCATTTTTCGCACTCTCGGGTGCCCAAAATGCCTATATTTGAGTGACACATGTCGCCTGTCACAGGTCGACACATAGCACAGGTGACATTAATGTGATGTCATCCCACTAAGTGGATACCAATGATATGTTTAGGTGCAAAAAGTGGAAGCACCAACCAATGGGCTCTAGGACACGCTAATTTGATAGCTCATCCCAGTGAGGCCTTTGATTGGCTAGTGATGGCGTTGGGTGGATCCAATGAGATATCTTACCCAAGCAGGAAATTGATTGGATGGTAGATGCAATAGATGGTCCCACTTGATAGCCTAACCTAATGAGAATACCCGGGTGGAGATAAATGGGTGCAAATAAGGAATGTGCTGGAAGACAAAGTGTCAGGACAATGAGGAATGACAAGAAGCCTTGTGGAAGAGTGACAACAAATGAGAATGAGGTTGGGCAGTCCCCACAGCACATGTCGATCTAGTGTGTTGACTCTAATGGGTGTATAAAGAGGCACAATATTAATGTGCTAGGAT
Organism: Pinus taeda; assembly: GCA_000404065.3. Taxonomy (NCBI): domain Eukaryota; kingdom Viridiplantae; phylum Streptophyta; class Pinopsida; order Pinales; family Pinaceae; genus Pinus; species Pinus taeda. The sequence continues at coordinate 18,935 of APFE030318346.1, read as the reverse complement.
AGAAAGGGCTATGGGTTAAGCCTTGACCCTTGGACATTTCACATAGAAATAAGACCAAGGGCATGACAAAATGACAAAGGGGAAAATTAAAAGTGTCAGACATGGGAGCTCTAACCTTAGTGTTAGGCCTTAGTCATTTCGTGTAGAAATGAGACCAATAGTGCAAATTAAAATATTCCTAAATAGAAATGTTAAGTCATAACATTGATAAAATTCTCTCATGCAACCAAAAACCAAAATCACAATAGAAATATCAGCACAATTATGATTTACTCCAAAAAACATTGATCCATTTTATTATATGTAATGGTAGGAGTATAATGGGTAGGAACAAGTGCACCGAGGCTTTCCAAAGTAAAGCTAGACAGACCTTAGGTGAGAAAGCAAGATGACCAACCACTAGAAAATGAATCCTCCTCTATGCTCTGTGCTGCCTGGAAATGTGCACTGCTAGCTAGAGGGAGGTCCTTATTTGAGGCCCTTCGACTGCTCCAAAAAAATTTCCAAATTAATCTCGACCCCTCCTCAATAAACTCAAAAAGACCCAAAAAGGGTTGGTTCAAGTTCCAACCTTCTGAATTTTCCCCAATTTCCTTGGGATCCTACAACTACTGTGAAATTCGCCCCACTTAATAATATCACCTCTCATCCCTAAAAAAATGATGATAAATGCTAGCAAACTTCCTCTAGATGCCTCCACAAATCCCAACTCCCTCCATCCCTCCAAATATGAAACCACCAAACTACCACATGTATCTAGAAATAGCCTCTACATAGGTCCACACAGCTCCTGAGTTCTTGAGAAGGATACAACAAAAACTCTAGAGAAATGTGCCAAAAAACCACTCCAAATCTTCACTAAAATTGGCCCAATTCTCTCCTAGAAATCCTAACAATTACGCTACTCCACACCAACCTCTCCTAGGGAGCGTTTATTCTCTTTACTATGCCTATTCTATTATATTAATCCAACGAATTTCCTAAAAAAATATATTGAAACAAATCCACCACATAGTCTAGATCTCCTCCTCAGGCTAGCTCTCGAAGTCTACCAAAGGTAGGCTGAGATTCTCGCATGAAAATATGGTGTGCTAAACAACACTTGCAGACTTGGCTCAACCGCTGAATTTTTTTAGGTGATTGTAAATATAAAAGGTTCAAAAGCCACAAAATGATGCATCTTCCCCTTATTTATGAGCTCCTCCTTTACCATGTGGGCCCCATGCATCGACCCCACATTGCCTTTCTCCCTCCAAAAGTGTGATTTTTCTCAAGGGGTGTGTATTTCCCTCTTAGAGTGACATCCACCATCCATTATCACTTTGATTTCCCTCTTTCTCCTACATTGGGACTCTCCTTAGAAATATTAATCAAGTGGATTCCTCCTAACCTACTTCTCCTAAGTTAAGCACCCAAAACATCAAAATTGACTTGCCTTAGAAAAAATTGCAAAACTAGTGTAGTTTTTGCATGATATTAGTTAGAGGGGAGATCACAACCCTCCCCTCCCAAATGTTGATTGTCCCTAGCAAACTATAATGTGGGGTGTTTCAGAATATGCTCCACCTCCCATGTGACATCCTCATTCAATAAATTCCTCCATCGCACCAAATACTCTATGATGATCTTTCTCCATAATTTTCTCTCTCTAGTCTCCAAAATAGCCCCAGGATCAAGAACCAAGTGTCCCTCATCATCCAGTGTGGTTAGATTTGTAGCTGATATCACATGTTTTCCCAATACTTTTTTTAGGCATGAAACATGAAAAACATTGTGTACCTTACTTCCAAGCCGAGTCTCCATCTCATAGGTCACCTCTCTAATCCTCCTAATCATCCCATAGGGCCCATACAAATGTGGTTGTAACTTGTTAGCCCCCTTATTCTTCAGCATGGAATATATGGTTAGAGGTGCAGAAAAACCAAGTCTCCTACCTCAAAGTGTCTCTCTACCCTATTCCTTTTTGCATATATTTTTTGTTGATTTTGGGTGGTATGTAGGTTGTCCTTGAGAGCCTTGAGAATGATTTATCTCCCCTAAATCCAATATTTTTCCCTTGGGGCCTGTTGTCTCCAAAAAAGTGTCAGTGAAAGATAAAGCATCATATCCATACAAAGAACATAAAGGGGACATACTAATATACATATGGTAGGTGGTATTATAGCAATACTCCCCCAGGTGTAACCACTTCATCCATGCTCATTGTTGCCTTGTCACATAGTTCCATAAATACCCTTCTAGCCACTTTTAACTATCTCAGTCTGCCCATCAATCTAGGGGTGGTAATTGGTGCTAGGAGTTAGTTATGTGCCCACAAGTCTGAAGAGCTCCTATCAAAAGGCCTCGATGAAGTGATTGTCCCTATCACTAACGATTGTCTTGGAGATGCCATGAAATTAGAAGACCTCTCTAAAAAATAATTCCACAACTTGAAAAATAGAGTATGAGGTGGGGATGGTGAAGAAATGAGCATACTTCATCAACCTATCCACCAGAACATAGATGTAGTCACAACCCTATACCATGGGAAGTCCCATGATAAATTCCATCCATATGCTCTCCCCTTTCCCCTCTGGAATGGGGAGCGGTTGTAGTAAGCCAATAGAATTGGTCAACTCTCCTTTGTTCCTCTCGTAGGCCTCACACTCCTACACATTCCTCAACATGTAACCCTTGAGTCCCTTCCACGTAAAACACTCTATGACCATCCTATAGGTCTTCAGGAACCTCTGGTGCCCAAACGGTGGTGAATCAAGTGTTGCATGGAGAATCGTCTCCCTCAGTTGTAAACCTAACACCAAAACTATGCAACCCTTGTATTAAATAACATCATACATCACCAGGTAGTGCTCATCCCCATGAGTACCCTCCAATATCTCGCACGTCCATTGATCCTTGGATTACTCTACCAAAATTTGTGCCTTCCAATCATGGTAGATCCTCATGAGTGAAAGTGTTGAGGGCATCCTAAATAGGGAATCTGCCACCATGTTATGATTTCCCTTGACATAATCTATGTCAAAATAATAGGCCTGAATCCTACTAATCCACTTCTTTTGTCTATCATTGAGTTCCTTCTACCCCAAAACGTGGTGAAGACGGTTATTATCAGTCTTCACTCTGAACCGATTATTTACCAAGTATTGTCAGAACTTGGCCATTGCATGCATGATGGCCAACAATATTCTCCTCATGCACCCAAACTCCATCCTCTCCAGTGATATGCCCCAGGTAGAGCATCTCAGTCAACCCAAAATCGCACTTGGATATCTTTGCATAGAAATCTTGTTCCTCCAAAATACGAAGCACCTCCTTGAGATGTTGTAAGTGCTCCTCCCAAGTGCTATTGTTGATCAATATATCATCAAAGAACACCAGTAAAATATTTGTATTTTCTTGTAGAACATGTGGTTTATGCAAGACTGAAAGGTAGTATGAGCATTTGTCAACCCAAAAGACATAACCAAGAACTTGAAATGGTCGTAGTGACACACGAACACTATATCCTGATCCCTCACTTGAATCTGATGGTACCCAAATGAAAATCTATCTTAGAGAAGTACTTTTCTCCTCTAATCTCAATCATAATCTCATTTATACGAGAGACGGAGTAGAGGTTCTTCAACGCATTCTTTCTAAGGGATGCATAGTCTATCGACATCCTTAGCATGCCATCATTCTTCTTCACCAGAACAACTAATGAAGCGAAGGGACGAGAGCTAGGCCTGATGTGCCCCAAAACCAATAACTTATGAATATCCCACTCAATATCATCTTCATAAGCCTTGGGATGTTTGTATGGGTTCATGATAACGTACTAAACCCATGGCTCTAGCTCAATAGTGTGCTCAAACCTGTTATCAAGTGGTCGTCCTAGCGAAATGTCTCCAAACATTTCTAGGTACCTGTCTAGAATGGCCTGGATGTCTCGGTGTGGTGGTTGGGGCTTGCCCACTACATCCAATATCCTCATATCTGTGATCCAATCTATATCCCCATGCCTCAAGTCTACCTCCATCCTATGCACAAACACTATATTTGGGGTGTATCAATGTATGCCACTCAACAAAACCATCTTTCCATCGGACCCCATGAACTCCATCTCCAGCTTCTTCCAATCAATGGTGACATGAACAAGGGAGTATAACCACTACATGTTGGTGTCCCAAATTGCTCTATTTTTATCCTATTCCCATCATCCTTAACCTCTGTTTTATCTCTATTTAAGGCTCTCATTCCTGCACTAGTCCAAGATAATCATCTATTCCTACATATACTTCATATTTCATAATTAAGATTTATTAAGTGCTTTATTAATTACTTTACATAGATTTCAAATCTTTTAGTATCTCTTCTAACTTATGTTTAACTTTCCTAAAAATAATTGAAGAACTAAGTGTTAATCATTATTTAGCATGATCAGTGTAGGAATATTCCTACATTGCAAATGATGTTGCTCCATGGTTTCCGTGATATTCCATGCAGGCGTTTTTGATCCACGACTCCTAGTTCGGTTGAGAACTATCTGAGGATGGACAATGGTTGTGTACTGTCAGGGATACTTGCCAAGAATATGGTCTACAACCAGCAAAGTTCATGCTTTATTATAACCATCGGCTAGTTTTGTCACGTTGTTTGTTATTATGTTCGACCAAATGGCTTGAATAGGAAATGATTGTAATTAGCAGAATATGGCTAAGGCCGAGAGACTGTATATAATGTAGACCATAGGTAGAGCCAAGCTAGCAATCTCTTAGTTGTAATTTTACTTAATTTGTAATTTTGTATCACCCTTGATTTTGGGCTAGACTCATACTACCATGTATATTTGTTGATCAAGTTAATACAAGGAATGTGCCATGTTTTCTTCATGTTGTGTTTAATTTTTATTTCATGCGTGATTGTGTTGAACCGTTTCGTTTCCTAAACGGAAAACAAGCTAGTTGGTTAGGGCCTAGCCAATCCAACTCATTTACCCTTGTGCTTTCACCATATAAAAATTCTGTGTGAACATTTATTCATTTACAGTTGCGTGGATTAGATTGCTCTTATGTTTAGTTCAGAAGATATGAGTTAAATTCATTTCATAGTCAAGCATGAATGGATCTGTAGTTTGGAAGTTTAATTAAGTTTATTCCTTTCTTGCAAATGCTTTCTTGCAATTTCCTTCCTGTAATTTTTGTCTTAGTTTTCTTCCACTCAGGTCGTGTAGGAAGATTCTTCCTATACCAATTCATGTAGTTTCCTGCACTGCATTTTATTCATTTATTTTATAGCAAATGTTATGTTTCTTTTCTTGCTTATAATTTCTTTTATTCCTGCAAGCAAACATATTTTTAATTCAAGTAATCATTCTGAATGTTAAGAGTTATACTTCTAAAGGATCTAATAATGTTTACATGAATTAAGGAACGACATTATTACAAACACCATACTTTATACTTATATTTTATGACTTAAGAAAAAGGAACAAAAACATTACAAATGAATTGCTGAAAGTTATTTGATGCATGCAAATTAATTTGACTACTGCTTGATTATTCTGAATTTTTTTGCTTTATGAAGTATACTTTCCTTGCAATGTTTAGTTAATTAAAGCATTCTTTTTCACACGTAATTTATCTCAGAATATAGCTTGCAATCGAAATTATTTTCAACACATATTTTAATTCTTTTGAAAGTAAATTGGAAACTTTGGTGAAGGAATCTTTGTCTTGGTGCAAGAGCTGGTCTCTTGTCATAGGAAAAGAGTGCTCTAAGACTTGAGGCTTAGAGAGCCTCCATAAAGACATAAGTCTTCAGTTGAGAAGGTAAAATATACTTTTTCACATAAGTATTGTACCTACACTAGTGCAAGTAGATTGCAAAAGTACAAGAACAGGCTACTTGGTGTAGAATGATAAACATATTATTTCATTTCAGCATTTAACATTTCTTCCAGTTGTGTGAAATTTCCTTTACTTGATTTCCTCACAAATTATTCTTTTACATTCCAGCACTAGAATTGTTTTGGTGTCGATTGTCTTTAAGATTGTTTTATGTCTAATTCTACAACATTTTATTTAAGAAGTAGGATTAAGAATAGGAAAATTCCATACCACTTCTGGCATTGCATGTGCTTCATCTCTAAGTTTATGAAACCCCTGGGTTGACAATTACGTGTTAAGCAGTTTGCTTAAGTGAAATTCCTGCACCCAACATTTTGGCACCATTGTCAGGGAGGCTATTTGAATTGGTAAGAATTTTCCTTTTTTTGGCAATAGGGGTAAATCTGCTATTATTTTTTTCTGTAGTGTGCATCTATTTTCTTGAAGGAATTTATAGGTGTCCAATTATTTTTAATTTGCAACATTTTTATTGGAATTTTGTTTTGTCATTTTTTGAAATGAATGCCTAAAAGAGGTGTTGAGTTAGATAATGGGTATGTATTTACTCTTAATTCCATCACCTTTTTCCTCTTTGTTATCTCTTTCATATCTCGATACGCTAACATATTGATGGATTATGATAAGAAACGAATGAAATACTCTCGATTAAGATTTAGTCACCATAACTAACTCTTATTCCTTTTTATGCAGAGAAATAATGAAAGGAACAATTGTTGTTCCCTAGAGATAGAACAACATAAACCAACAAAGGAAGAATGAGGCGCATCAGTTGCACTCAGTTCAGAGGACGAATTAGGAGGATCAACGCTAAATATGAAGGGTGTCAAAAGATAGCATTCAGTTGTGAATCCCTCAAGATCTCTCGATCCTGAGGGATCACATTTATCTTTTACCTCTTTCTGACTATAAAAGTAAAAATTGTAGAAGGAAATGGGATCAACTTTCTATTCATTTCAAATTGTAATTTTAAAGTACATACTCTTGCTTTGGATGAACATGACCATATTGTAATGCGAGTTGAGTTCAATAGTCAATATATAATTTACATTGTTGTTCATTCGTATTCTTTGAAGTAGCTCAGCAATATTCGATGGTGGCTAAGGGCCAGGCCTCTAGTGGATCAAACTACTATACTTTGTGTTATATCTTTCTAATTCATGTAAGTTTGATTGGTTTGACAATTTTTCCATTTTCTGTGAGTTTATCTTGTTTGCTATTTACCGATTTCCTATTTTGAAGTTAGTATATTTTCTTTACATGCTTCCCAGCATTGTCATTTGATCCTATTATGCTTATTGTAGATTAAACTAATTAGTAGTTAAGATAATGAACCTTGTTGATTACAATAAGAGTGTGGTTAGTATCTAATCATCTAAAAGAGTTTGGTTACCGCTACTGAACTCTCGGTTGACCTCATCTCCATATAAACTGCTTAATTGGGATTGAATGTGATTTAGATAGAATCAGCTAGAAGAGATTGGTTACTACTATCGAACTTTCCATTGACATCATTTCCATTTAAATTTCTAGTTTGATATATGATTACGGTTTCAGTTGAAGATTAATTCTTGATGTAATATTTCCATTAACATTTGTAGTTTTTGAGTTGTATAATGCATCTGCTTACTCTTGTACCAAAGTTTTATATTTCATTTTGAATAAACATTAGTCTCTGGATTCATAGCATGCACATATTGCATAGACTCTTGGAATAAAAGGACTTGCCTGGGTTGATGATTAATGTGAGGTAATTAGGAGTTTTAAAAGACCCCTTTTAGCACCCAACATTTTGGCGCTGTTGTCGGGGAGAGTGTTGCCATTTTACAAAGAGTGATGTATATCTGATAATTACTCCGGGGAAAGAATTGGTTATTGAAAACAAAAGGTAATAACCTACGTAATGATCAAGTAGAGTGCTTGCTCCTCCACCCGCTTTTCAGCACAATTACAGAAAAGTAAAGTAGGTGTCTGATGTTTGTCTATTGAGAGAGAACTGGGTATTAAAAACGGAAGGTAAGAACCTGCATATGGAGCAAGTAAAATTCCTTCTCTCCTGCCTGCTTTCTAGCATAATTGCTAGGAATTTAAGGTAGAAATAAACATTTTAATTTTTGCATGAATGACTAAGAAGAAAAGACTAGAAAACAATACAATCCCACACCCCAAACCTGAAAAATCTAAGGGACTAGTGACCCTTGGATGATCAACTTTTATCGACAACATCTTAAGAAAAGCTAAATCTCAGTCATCAGTAGGTCCCCAAACCATTTCTTCTAGACATCCTATTGTCTCCCTTTAGGCCACACGCTCACCATCTGTAGCCGATGCTGAGGTCCAGAGTAAAACTGAAGGGACTGAATAGAGTTTTCAAGATATTGAAAATCTGTGATCAATTTCCTCACAAGAAGGGAATTCTTGCAAAATCTGTGAAGGAGAAGGAGAAACAAGGGAATCTAAGATTAAACTAATAGAACCAATATCTCCTGAGGTAGTAATTGAGTAAAGGACACCAGTGTCCCAGAGCAAGGGAGTGCTATTAGGATCATTCCAACCTCTTCTAGACACCCTAGGGACAACTCTCTAGCTCCAGAGATCCTAGAAGTATACTGGCATATCTTTGATCCAATGGCTAATAATTCACAACCACTCTAGACCTCTACATTACAGTATTCTATTAAACCAGTGTCACCAATGGCAAGCATGACAAACAAGTATGCCTACCGACCCATCTTCATTCTTTTAGACTTCACAATATAATTATCAACAATACATAGGAGCTACATGGCAGAACCAGCTACCTTTTTCTAATTGGTCACCACAAGAATTCTCTATTCCACCTTGGTCCAATCAGTCAAATCCGAACAATAATTGGCCAAATTCCTCTTACTTTCCATCATTTTGGCAAAACAACCCATATCCATCTCAATGGTCCCCCTCCACTTCACAAAACCAAAACTGGAAATCAAGCTGGCAAAGACCCACGAACCAGCTAGTAGGGACAATCCCCCTACCTCAACCTACACTACCAACACCTTACACTTTACAACAAAATCCTCAACCCAATCTACGACCGCAACTCCCAACCCAAATCCTAATAACAGAACAATCTAGTGAGTACAAATTATTGAAGGTATGGATCCAGAAACCGAGTTGAGAGAATGTAATGAACTCAAATTGAGGTCTAGATGAATAATCGTGCTAGAGGATGATAAAAATATGCAATTGGAAGAACCACTAATTGTAGAATAAACACCTCAAACGAAGAATGCATTCAAGCAGAAAAGCCATGAACAGACTATTACCTCTTCTCCACCATTCCCAGAAATATTGATTATACCTCACCCAATTGAATATCTCGACTTTGATCTCTTGGGAGAATTAAAAAATATTTGTGTAAAAATACCCCTCCTCCAGGCTATTTAGGACATTCTAATCTATGCAAAGACCATTAAGGAATTGTGTACCAAAAAGTCTACGAGGAAAATAAAGGTAACACCAACTGTCCACGTAGTCGGAACTTTGTCTGATTTATTATTAGGTAGAGAGATATCGGTGAAATATGAAGACCCGGGAAACCCTATTGTCATAGTACAAATAAATGGATTCTCCTTTCCCAATGCGTTAGTTGATCTAGGGGCAACCATTAATATTCTCACAACAACAACCTGTCAGAGACTTGGCATCACAGCCTTAGATCCAACTACGACCTTATTGGAACTTGCTGACCATTTAGTTATTAAATCAGAAGGGATATTATAGGATGTAATGGTGTCTATAGATTCTTGGGAGTACCCAACAGATTTCTTAATTATTAATCCTAGAAAATGGTTAGATGGACATCCTCTAATATTAGGAAGACCTTGGGTAGTGACTGCAGATGCTTATATAAGCTGTCGAACAGTTAGTATGACTATAGCCAGAGGAAATGATGTGAAAAACCTAGATTTATACCCTCTAGCTCAGCCAAGCCTAACCATAATAAAAACTAGGAAGCAACCTGTAACATATTTAACCGAAAATATTTGATCACCACTAATTATAACAAATGCTCCTGAATTTAAGAACCAAACAGAAGATGATATTATTAACACTTACATTAAGCACCCAGCTACCGTATCTAATCTAAAATTTCACATGATTGAAGCAGTCCTTGATAATGAAATTGAAGAATATCCTTTAAAAGATATCAATGACCAAACAATACCAACAACAATTGTCTATAATAGCAAACTTATTGAAATTGAGCTAGGGAAAGTCCTTAACATTAACAAAAACTTGAGTGATGACCAACAGTAGAAGCTTATTCAGATCCTTAGGAAATATAAAGGGGCTTTCACTTGGGATTATCCATATATGAAAGGGATTTATCCCCAATTATGTATGCACACATCTACACTAAAAAATATGTGAGACCCATTCGACAACCTCAGCGAATATTAAACCCTCAACTAAAGGATGTTGTTAAAGACAAACTATAGAAACTGTTAGATATAAATTTCATCTATCCTATATCTGATAGTAAATGGGTTTCTCCATTAGTTGTGGTTCCTAAAAAGAATGGGAAATGGCGTATATGTGTCGATTACAAAGAGCTTAATAAAGCAACACAAAAATATCATTTCCCCTTCCATTTATCGACCAGGTTCTAGACACATTGGCAGGTAAAAAAAATTTCTCTTTCCTGGACGGCTTAAGTGGCTATAACCAAAGCCAAATTGCCCCTGAAGACCAAAATAAGACTACCTTCACCTGCCGCTGGGGGATGTTTTCTTACAAGGCATTACCTTTCAGGCTGTGCAATGCACTTGCTACATTCCAGAGAGCCATACTCAATATTTTTGCAAACTTGATAAATGACGCATTAGAGGTGTACATGGATGATTTTACACCCTATGGAGATGACTTCAAGCAGGCATTATAGACACTGGAAAAAGTCCTGGAAAGATGCATTTCTACTAGGCTCTGATTAAGCCACGAGAAATGCCACATGATGATGAGAGAAGGCCTAATCTTGGGTCATTACATATTGGTAACTGGAATTCCTCTTACTAGCTACCCCCTACACTCAAACAGAGGTACGAAGTTTTTTGGGATTTTATGGATATTACCAGAGACTTATAAAAAGCTTTTCCCAAATTGCTGCACCATTATATGCTTTGACAAGAAATATCGGTTTTATATGGACTAACAAATGTGACATTGCCTTTGCAGAATTAAAACGGCTAGTATCAACAACCCCAGTACTATGGGGCCCGAACTGGGATTTACCATTCCAGATTTCATCTGATGCATCAGGTACGACCATTGGAGTAGTTCTTGGCCAAGAAGAAGACAAGAAACCCTATGTGATATACTACATCAGAAAAAACTTAACTCCTACTGAGTTGAATTACACAGTGAATGAGAAAGAGTTTCTAGCTATAATCTATGCTATTAACAAATTCAGACAATGTATAACAGGATACCATGTGGTCCTGTATACTGATCAATCTGCGATCAAAAATTTAGCTAACAAACCTATTACGAATAGAAGAGCTACATGACGGTTAATCCTTTTGAAGGAATTTGACATAACAATCAAGGATCGACCAGGAAAGGAAAATATGGTGGCAGACTTCCTCTCACATGTGCCAAGAACAGACGACGCAATGGCGGTAGAAGACCAATTCCCCAATGAGCACTTGTTTTTTGTGACCGTGAAAGCACCGTGCTATGCAGATGTCGCAAATTACTTATCAGTGGGAAAAATACCCAAACACTTGACACCCAGAGAAAGAAAATTAATAGTGCAACATAACACTTAGTTCTCCTGGATCGAAGGATACCTCTTTCACACAAGAGATGATATGCATATCTGTAGGTGTATCAGGTAAGACAAAATTTACGATATCCTAAAAGCCTGCAACGATGGACCTTGCAGTGGACACTTTGCAGACCACAGGACTGGACATAAAATCTTACAAATGGGCTATTATTGGCCCACGATTTTTAAGGATGCCAAGAAATCTGTCCATGCATGCGATAGCTGCCAAAGAATGGGCTACCCTAGCCAGTCTGATGAGATGCCCCTACATCCATAGTTAGTCATCAAACCTTTTGAACGCTGGGTGGTAGATTTTGTTGGCCTAATAAATCCATCATCTAATCAAAAGTCATATATATTGGTTGCAACAGAATACGTGACTAAATGGGTGGAGGCAGTAGCATTACCAAGAGAAATAGAGGAAACAATAATCAACTTTCTTTTCAAAAAATTTGTGCGGTATGGCTTGCCCAGAGAAATAATTATTGATGGAGGGCCGCAATTTGTAGGCCATAAGTTTACTGCTACACTAAAAAATCATCACATTTTGCACAGAATCACATCTCCATACCACTTATAGGTAAACGGAGAGGTAGAGAGTAGGAACAAATTAATCAAGGCCATCCTAACAAAGATAGTTTCCTCGCATGGACGTGACTAAGCTACCCGATTTCCAAAAGCCCTATGGGCATATCACACGACTTGGAGGAATACCACAGGATACTCCCCATATCAGCTGGTGTTTGGTAAGGAACCTATCTTCCCCATAGAATTTGATATTCAGACATTGAGGATAGCCCAAGAAGTAGAGATGGATTTGAATGAAGCACAAATTAACAAGATTACAACAAATAAATGAATTCGATGAAATCTGGCTATCAGCTCTTTAGCATACTGCACTTATTCAACAACAAAGAGCAAATTTGCATGACGCCCTCATCAAGAAAAATATATTCCATGAAGGCGACTAGGCACTTTTGTACGGTTCCAAGTTCCAGGATTTCCTGAGCAAACTCTAGACTAGATGGTTAGGTTCCTATGAGATAAAAGAGGTGCACGATAATGGCACCCTTACATTAGCCACCATTGATGGGTCTGGCTACTCTTTTAAAGAAAATGGGCATTGGGTATGACTATACCACAAACCTCTTACAAGGGAATATTTTTGCCAACAGATACGCAAAGATTCTACAATACAAATTCTCACTACAGAAGGCCGCTCTTTGATAACACTAGTCCCGTAAAGAATTTATTTTTGAAAGTTGTACATACAATTTTTTTCTGTTTTTTCTATTCAATTGTATTTGCTTTAGAGATTTTTTGTCGGTTTTTTTTCCTGTTTTCCTTTGTTGTTCCCTATAGGGAACAATTGTTGTTCACTATAGGGAACAATGCTTTTTGCATGTGTTCTTTGTTGTTCCCTACAGAGGACAGTTGTTGTTCCCTATAGGGAAAAACAATTTTCATGTGTGTTTTTCTTTGTTGTTCCCTACAGGGAACAACACTTTTCATGTGTGTTCTTTGATGTTCTCTACAGGGAACAGCTATTGTTCCCTATAGGGAACAACACTTTTTGCGTGTGTTTTTCTTTATTGTTCCCTATAGGGAACAACACTTTTCGTGTGTGTTTTTCTTTGTTGTTCCCTACAAGGAACAATTGTTGTTCCCTATAGGGAACAACACTTTTCCTGTTGTTTTTCTTTTTTGTTCCTTATAGGGAATAGAAAATGTTCCCTATAGGGAACAACACTTTTTGCGTGTATTTTTCTTTGTTGTTCCCTACAGGAAACAACTGCTATTCTCTATAGGGAACAACACTTTTGCGTGTGTTTTCTTTTGTTGTTCCCTTCAGGGAACAATACCTTGTGAGTATTTTTTAGAACACCCTTGCATGATCACTCCTAGCCCATCCCAGTTCACTCTTTATGATCCTCTTTATGGCATAAAAGTACAATACATATCTAAGGAGAACAAGTATGGAGTCTACTAAAGCAGGAAAATATCTTGAATATTATCATCTTTAACAAGATTGCTTTGTGATGATCGAAAAATAAAGGACACAATCATCTATATCACTTCACTGTCCTCACTTTCGTTATAAATGAAACTTATTGATTATCTTTGCCATGCTGGTTCTCCCCTGTCTCGTATAATTCTATCTGTTTATTATCAATAATATTATGGGTATATTTTTTTCTATTGATATGTTCAAACTTCTTTTGCCATCCCTACTCTTAAGGAGTACTGAGCCACCCTCTATATATATATTCACTTACAATTTTATAATTTTTTCCACAGATGGAGGATAGGGGGTCTCAGTACAAGCCAACCTACCATGATCATAAGAAAGGAGCGAATTGGAATTCCCCTATGGCCACCACACTTGGGATATGATCCAATGGATGCACCAAGAAACAAAGTCCTTGGAACATGAGGTCTCATCATGAACTGGCCTCACCACTTTAACTACTTCCCAGTGAATGGCAATGTGTTCATCTGGTTACCATGCCAGTACATTGGTCTCTACTATGGACATCATAATGCACTTCCCCAATTATACATAGAGGACCCTGGCTCCCACGGGTTAGAAAGCAACTATGTCGAGGTTATGGATGCCTGTAGGCAATAGAAGCTCTGCTTATGGTATCAAATTTTTATTTTCTACATCAACAATTATTACAATTCCCTCTTCTTATTTTTTTATTTTTTTTCTACGGAGATATGTTAGAAAATTATATGCTATGGAGCACTGGAACACATAAAATATTGCAGAAATATAAACACAGAAAACGCATAAAACAAGAGAGACACAGATATACATGGTTCACACAGTTTTGGCTACGTCCACCCCGAACAACCAGTCCTTCCTTTCTATTATCCAAGAAAATGAAGAGACACAAACTACAATGGCTTTGTTGTAATATCCTTTGTTTTCTCAGTCTCACCTCTCTACTTCTCACTTGGAGAATACACATCTATTACACAACCTCAAATACAATGCCCTCATACAAAGAGAGGGGTTTCGTTCTAGGGCAAAAAGCCTTAAACTAAACATAAGTTCTACCGTTAGATCATCTGCCTAATGAACAACCCAGATTGACTAGAAATTACTATACTTTTACAAGGCAATTTTACATCTGTTTTTAGCTTTGGGGGCGCTGCCCCTGAAACCCCCGCCAAGGGACCACTGGCCCCTGGACCCCCAGCCGGGGGGGATTGGCCCCCCTGAACCCCCATGGGGGGGAAAAGTCCCCTGTGCACCCCCCTGCATGGAGGGGTGTACAAACTTCTTGGGGTATACATCCAGCTGAAACAAAGACCTCTGAATAATCATGCTCCACACCCAACAATCTCCCACTTGGAGAATTATTGTAGCAACTCCATCGCTACTTCATTTGCTGGAAAATGACTCCTCTTTGGACCTAGCTATTCTCATCTTCATCATCATCCTTGAAGACCAATTGAAACTGAGCATATTCTCAGTTTCTCCCTAGTTACAACTTTTGTTAGCATATCTGCAAGATTCTCGCTAGTGTGTATCCTTTCCAGCTTCAACTCTCCATCTTCCAACACTGGTTGTATGAAATGGTACTTGAATTGTATGTGTTTAGTCTTGGAATGAAATGCTGAGTTCTTTGCAAGATGAATGGCACTTTGGCTATCACTGTATAACGTGCCCATATCATGCTCCTTACCTAATTCACCCATAAACCTTTGTAACCAAATCATTTCTTTACTAGCCTCTGCAGCAGCAACATACTCTACTTCTATTGTTGAAAGTGCAACAACACTTTTTATTTTTGAAACCCAACTAACAACTATTCCACCTACAGTAAATACATATCATGTAGTGCTCCTCCTATTATCTTTGTCACCTGCCATATCTGCATCAACATATCCCTATAGAGAAATGTTTGAACCACCAAAGCATGTTGCTTGATTGGCGGTACCTTTCAAATATCTGAGAATCCATTTCACTGCCATCCAATGTTCCTTTCCTGGATTGTTCATGTACCTTCTTACAACTCCCACTACATGTGCAATATCAGGCCTTGTGCAGACCGTTGCATACATTAATCTTCCAAGTGCTGATGCATATGGAACTTTAGACATATAATCCATGTGTTCGTGGGTCTTTGGGCACATTTCCTTACTAAGTTTGAAATGTCTAGCAAAAGGTGTACTAACTGGTTTTGCATTGTGCATATTAAATATTTTCAACACCTTTTGTATGTACTCATTCTAAGACAATGTTAATTTGTGATTTTTCCTGTATCTAGTTATTCTCATACCAAGGATTTGTTTTGTAGCTCCCAAATCCTTCATTGCAAATGAATCTGCCAATTTTCTTTTGAGCACATTTATTTCTCGCATGTTAGACCCTGCAACAAGCATGTCATCTACATACAATAACAATATAATATAGCTGCCATCATTTTTCTTTTTTAGATAAACACAATGACCAAAGTGACATCTAGTATAATCTTGTTCAGACATAAGCTTGTCAAATTTTAGATACCACTACCTTGGAGCCTGTTTTAAGATACAAGCTCTTCTTCAACCTGCACACCAGTTTCTCCTTCCCTTTTACCTCATATCCTTGTGGTTACTGCATATATATCTCTTCTTCGAAATCCCCATGGAGAAAGGTTGTCTTTATGTCTAACTGCTCAAGATGCAAATCTTCAACTACTACTAGACTTAAAATAGTTCTGATTGAAATCATTTTTAAAACAGGAGAAAATATTTCATCAAAATCAATACCTTTCTTCTGTGCAAACCCCTTCACCACAAGTCTAACTTTATACCTCATTTTTCCTTCATCTTATTCCTTCAGCCTATAAACCCATTTATTCTTCAATGTAGTTTTTCCTGCAGGCAACTTGCCTAAGTCCCAAGTCTGGTTATGCATTAAGGAGTCCATCTCTTCTTCCATGGCTACCTCCCACTTCTTCCTACTTTCAACCTGAATTGCTTCTTCATAACATTCGGGTTCACCGGAATCAGTCAACAATAAATAATATAATGAAGGAGAGTATCATTCAGGAGGTATACTTATCCTGGTAGATCTTCTAACACCACTTTTAGGTGTTTGGGGTGCCTGTTGCTGTTGTGGTGGTTTCTATTGTTATGGTTGTTGATTATTATTATTTTCAGGCACTTTTACTTTTTCAGTGATCTCATCAAGAACTACGTATTCCTTGTTTTCTTTTTCCTCTTTCTTTTCCTACAACTGATTCTTATACAAGAAATTTTCATTGAATATTACATCTCTGCTCCTAATGATTTTGTGATTTTCATAATCATATAAGCGATAACCAAAATCATTAACACCATATCCAATAAAGGTACATTTCTTTGACTTTGCCTCAAGCTTTGTTCTATTTTCTTTATTAATATGGACAAAGGCCTCACAACCAAAAGGCTTTAAAAAATAACAGTTTACCTTTTTACTTGTCCATGCTTCCTCCGGAACACCACCATCCAAGGAACTTGAAGGCCCTATGTTTATTAGATAAACATTAGTATCTACAACATCTACCCAAAATTGTAAATGCAATCCTGCATGCAATCTCATGCACTTTGTACGCTCCATGATTGTTCTGTTCATCCTTTCTGACACACCATTTTCTTGTGGTGTTCTTGGAACTGTCTTCTCTCTGCAAATTCCATGCTCTGAACAGTATCTATAAAACTCTTTACTGAAATATTTACCTCCATCGTCTGATCTGAGCCACTTCAATTTCTTTCCTGTCTTAATCTCAACCAAATCTTTCCATTTCTTTAAAGTATCAAATACATCAAATTTATTCTTAATACAATAAATCCAAGTTTTTCTAGTTGCATCAACAATAAAAGTAACATAATAATGAGAGCCACCAAGAGATGATACCTGAGCAAGTCCCCATACATCTGTATGCACAAGCTCTAATTTTTCACACTTCTTTTCTTTCCCAACCCTGAGAAATCTGACTCTCTTCTATTTTCCATGAATGAAATTCTTACAGAAGTCCAAATCAACATTCTTCAAACCCAGCAACAAATTCCTTGAGTGAAGAATCTTCATCCCCTTTTCGCTCATGTGTCCGAGCCTATGATGCCATAATGCTGCATCTGCTCCTTTGGAAGTTAAAGCATTAACAGAGTTAGAAATACCATTCAATAATTACAATGTAACAACCTTTTCACCTTTTTCTATTACTAGGGCTCCTTTGGTGACCTTTCAAGCTTTATGTGTGAAAGTTGTCACACAACCTTCACTACCTAACTACCCTATTGAAATCATATTTTTCTTTAGATCTGGAACATGCCTTACCTCCTTTAGTAGCCATTGGTTTCCATTCTACTACTTTACAAGAACTTTACCCATTCCAAAAATTTTACAGAGTTTATCATCACCCAAACGAACTTGTCCAAAATCTCCTTGAACATAGTCACGAAAGTATTTCTTATCAGGTGTGGCATGGAATGAGGTCCCTGAATCTACCACCCAGGAATTAGTAATATTTTCAAAAGAAAGAATCAAAGCATCTTGTAACACCTCAACTGTCACATGTGCTTCATGATTGTTTTCTTGCTGTGAATCTCCTTCTTTTCCCTTCCGAGATCTACAGTCTTTCTTTAGGTGTCCTTTCTTTCCGCATTTCCAGCACACTATCCCCGATCTGGACTTGGATCTGCCTTTCCTTGATTTACTGCGATATCCTGAGCTCTTTCCTCTTTCCATTTTTCTTCCTCTAGAATCTGCACTCAAAGCATTTCCCGATGTCTCACCGGAGCTTTTCCGTCGCATTTCCTCGCTAAGGATGGCACCGACAACAATCATCAAACTTTAAAGTACTAGAATCCAGAAATGAAGTTACTAATGGCCATTACCAAACCATTCCAACTTTCTGGTAATGAGCACAAGAATAACAGAGCTCTAACTTCATCATCAAAGTTTACCCCTACAGAACATAACTGACTGGTAACAGTATTAAAATCATTTAAATGATCTGCAACAGATCCACCTTGCGACATCTTCATATTAAATAACCTTTCCATAAGAAATACCTTGTTTGAGGCTGAGGGTTTTTCATATAGTTTATCCAACGCCTTAATTAAACCCTCTGTCGTTGTTTCCTTCGAAATGTTGAAGGCGACCAATGCTGCAAGGCACAACCATATTGTTCCGAGTGCCTTTCTATCGAGAAGGTTCCATTCTTCATCTTTCATACCCGTCGGCATCTTTGTTTTTCCACCCA
>APFE030318343.1:0-16087 GCA_000404065.3 Pinus taeda | reverse complement strand
ATTCATTATTGGGAAATTGGTCCCATTATATCCAGTCGGAGCCACCATCCCAAACGGAAAAGGAGCTGTATTAAGGTCCGGACCGGGTGGTTATCCCCCAATGTTGTTGCAACGATTTTCGAGGCATCAACAGGAGGTTAGGGAGCATATGGCTGAAATGGTTGATTGATAGGTTGAGGAGTATATTGAGGAGCATAAGGCCAAGAAGGAGGTGTGAAACATGATGGATGAGTGCAAGAGTACTAGGGTGGAAAGGGTGTATTCTGGTTGGGATGGTAATAAGAGTAAGATACACCTTGCATGCCTTGTTGGTATGGTCAAGGTCCTTAAGGAATCCTTTGATTTATAAAGCAGAGTTTCCTAACCCCACCTTCTTACCCTTGGTATATAGATTTTAACCGAGGAAAAGAAAGGAATTTATCTATGGCATGGTTTTCATCACAAACTTAGTAGACCTCTATGACATTTAATGGGCATTCATTTCTGGGGTGCCTTCTATTTCATTCAGGGCAAAAACTGGTTAGGGCTCTCTCTCCTTCCTCTTCTTTCCTCCTGATCTACATGGTATCCATTTGAAAAGAAAATGTATGCATAATTTCACTTTTAAAGTCTTTCAACATGTTCCCAATCTCACTCTTGATGGATGTCGTAGAAGGAGAGGAATTGGTCAAGCCTTGACTAGCCCTACCCTTCTTTGTAGTAGCCCTAGAGTGAGTCTTGAACACAATTTTAATGTCATCATAGGATAGCTGATAGATATCTCCCCCAAAAAACATGTTGAGGTTTTCCAACATGTCTTCTCTGATCCCTCAGAGAAGAACTAGTTTGAGTGATTCAGGATCAAGGGTGCATATGGACCTCCTATAACTGATTTGAAATCTCCCCTCGTAGTGTTCTAAGGATTCATCAAGTCCAAGAGTCATTCTAAATATTTCTTCCTTGGTTTATTTGGACCTACAGTAGTCCCTATACTTTTCACTAAAGGCTTGTTTCATTTGAGGACAAGTGGTGATGCTACCCCTAGGCAGAACCATAAAACAGTGCAAGGATGCATCCTTTAGGGTAGAGGGGAATAACTTCAGCTTCTAGTCATCAGAGGCATAGTCATAGACCCTACAGACAATAAAAAATTCAAACATGAAGAGTTTATATTCTTCATTCTAGCTCCTCCATTAGTATCTCTGATAGGGAAAAACTCATTGTTCCTATTTTCAACCATAGGTTGGGTAGGTGAAGTGGGTCCTTCTTCTTCCCCAATATGTTCTTCAAAGATTTCAAGTTTCTCATCTAGAGGATCTTCTAACTCCCTTGTATTCAGAGAGGGAAGCTGATAGTCACTGAAGAAGAGTGAAGGTTGACTACTTGAGGGTGTGGGGGTGTTTGGTAACAATTTTCCTTGAGTATCTCAACTCCTATGAGGCATGAAAGAAAAAATTCTCTTTTTCTTTTATGTTACTTTTTCAAAACTGTATGAAAAAATGAAAACAATGCTTAAGAAGAAATAAAATATACCTAGACACCTCCCCGACAACGATGCCAAAAAGTGGTGAGCCCTGGTATTGCACCAAGAGTTCTGCAACTCCCAAGGGCCCCTCAACTCTATTTATCAACCCGGGGTTCGTACAAACTTCAAGGTGACAATGCTATATGCACAATAGATGGGATTCCACTCATACCACTGTCAACTAGGAAATTTTATCAATACTACTCCAAGACCATTCCTCCTACTTAATTAGAATGAAAACTAGCAAATGAAGGTGAAATTTAGAAGCTACCTCTAACTATGAAAAGAGAAATTCTATGAACTTGAACTTTCAAATGTTATTGAATCAATTCATGAAAATGCAAGAGTTATACTACTTCCAGAAAGGAAACTGCATTATATTGAAATCAACCATCTAGGTATCAAATCTACTTACATAAAGGAATCTAACCTACAAACTCATAACTCAAGATTCTATGTATCATCTATCTAGCTCACACTTTCATATCGATCAATGTTTTATTTGTTCCAAATATGTGATAAGGGAACTAACACTATTCTCCTTTGTAGTGAAGGAAAAGGATGGTTTGGAGTGGCCTAGGAGCTTCCCTTGATCATGGAGTCATAGTTGGGTGTAAAAATCCTTCTAAACTAAGTCAAAATTGAAGCAAAGGACAAAACTAGTGAAGAAACAGGTTGCTACAGGTGTGCTACATGAGGCTCCTACAGGTGCCCTGTATTGATATAGGAAGGCTTGTAATGCTATAGGAAGTTTGTCAAGAAGGTTTAGAAGGTGTAAATGATGGGTTTAGGGTATGAAGAGGTGGATGGAGATTGAGGTAAATGAATTAAGGGTGGCCAAATCCCCTAACAAATCTCAGAGCCTTTTGAAGGCATCTTTTGCACTAGTAGAGATCCTCACGGTGGTCTAGGAAAATGATCCCACGAATTGAAATTTTAGGATAGAATTTGGGATTCATAAGAGAAGGTGGGGAAGTCCAAGGTGGAGGTGGTGCAGGTTCCCTTTCATGCAGATATAAATGTCCTTGCAATCATCACATGAATATACCCATTTATCATTGACAAAATGAAACAACTAATAGTCGAAAAGATGAGTTGAATTTAAATGTTATCTAATATATGCCAGAAATCTGATCTAATCAATAACTCAACTCCTAAGCTACAACAAGCATATGCAAATAAGGTAACCAATGTCAATCTTCAAATCACAAGCATAATATTTTTGGACTATGGTTGTAAATCCTTCTATTCATGCTCACATGAGAGAGATGAGGTAGATGTTGCAATCAAACATTTTTGATGGATCATTCTATAATTAAATGAAAGAAAATAATAAGTGCTCTGAACTAAAAAGAGATACAAATACACAAAAGGAACAAAAGCCATTGGGGTTGGGCCCAAACCTAAGAGCCTCATCCCTCCAGAACTAACTCAGTGATGAACCAATAGGAAACTTCTCATTATCATTGCATCATTGTCTAAAACATCACATAATAGTAGAAAATAGCAGTACAAAGTACTTGAGCTCAACAACTACCTATATGAAAACAAAACTTGAATCCTAATGAGCTCTTTTACATGGTTTTTTATACAAGAGGGTAGCTACTATCATCTCCCTAGAAAATAGGAATATTTTTCTCCCACAACTTGAGAACGGTGGATCTTGTTCCTCATTAACTACACTTTCTTTGCTGCCAATGACCTCATCTTGCTTGGCTACCAATGATCTTGAGCTGATGAGAGAGTGTTATGATCTTGGGCTGATTGAAGGAGTTAAAGAGGTGGAAAACCCCCCAGAATATCTCCCTGATGTCTACTCCAATCCCCTACATATAAATCATCTAAAAAATGATCCATTTACTCGAATTAAACCATATTAGGCCACATGACATAGAAAACATCTTTTACCATTCTCACTAAGCATAATATAAAAGAAATTTGTAAATAAATGTGAGAAAGAGATAGTTCTAAAGCTAGAGGATGGAATCATGACCATTATAATGTACCTATTGATGAGCCTCATCACTAATCATCATACATATTCCTTGATCCCTATCTTGATTAGGTCCATTTTAACAAATTTTGGTGCTTTTTTCCTTATCATCTTTGATTATTTCAAAATCTAGCATGCACTTCCTTCTTTCACAGCTTCTGCAAGTCTCAATATAACTGAATTTTTCGTTCTTTTCCACTTCCCTATTTTTGGTGGTCACTTCCGAAAAGTTTAGCCATTTCTTCTTTGCAATCATTTTCTAGCCATATTTTCCAAAATTTCCTTCAAAAAAAAAATGACGCAACAAGATGTGAACAATTAAGAGCAAAACAAGGCATTGTGCAAAATAAAATAAAATAACTTGAAAATCTTGCACACTGAGCTGAAGGTATTTCTCATTAACATAAGGATGTGCCATACCAACTGGTTGGAGCTAGTCTCGAACATTACCTTGTTGATTAAAATGTCAATCATACAAACCTTAAAGGTTTCTTGTGAATGTACATTCATCTATGTGTTTAGTTTTTGCAAAAATTAACAAAGATCAAAACTTATTATTAGCATAGGAGCTTGTTATGTAATATTTCTCTAAACATTCAGCGATGGGATCTCAATATCAAACAAACCAATTTGAAAACCCTGATATTCATGAAAAAATAAAATTTCAATTAATGCATTTGAATCACAAAGAGAATTTCCGGTATTATAATGATATGGTTGATTAACATACAAGGTTCTCTATTCTATTGGTTAGTTTTTTATCTATATACATGCAAAACCAACAATATGAAAGCTTAAGACATTAAAAACAATTGTTGACATCGTCAATACATGAAACCAAATAGGATATTTAGTTGATAAAAGATTGGAAACATGTGCCAAATCAAACCCAATATTTGTGTCAATGCAAGGGTTTTGGTCTACCAAATGACTTAAGAATTCGCTGGCAATCAAGAAGAGAGATTGTTTCAGAAATATGATTAACTTCATGACATACACAAAAGGGATAAGAAGATGATTGATCTTGGAAGAGTTTCACATAGAGAAATCCTCCAAACCAAAATGACCTTTATCTTGATAATTAGAGTGGCATGCTTTAACGCTATAAGGATCCATGAAATATGTGCTCTTTAACCCTTGGTCTAATACAAGGGATTCACTTGAACAAGGAATATCCAAACAAGAATCCTTTATGTAATTAGAAAGCCTATCTTGAGGATTAAGAAGATTAACTTGGAAATGTTTAAATTATTTTAAGAACAAACTCACACATAGTTTATGAATATTAAGGAAATAATTATGCATGAAAAATTGGATCCAACTTATTTCATAGGCCTCAGCAGGATTGCATGAACCTAACATAACTATCTATAGGGGATTAAGTGTCTCAACTTCAAGATAGGTATTTTAAATTTTTGATGGTGGATCAACAAATTTTGGTGGCTTGGAAAAATTGATAGGTACACATGCACCAATATTGTCAAATGTATTAATGAAAGCATTGTTAGTGCCATATATTTGATAACATTTAAGATTATGCATATTGGACTCTCGATGGATAGAGAATTTAAATATAGCAATTAGAAAATTCCCTTGATCGGATAGAGTTGGAACATCTTCCTCTTGACTTATGAAATATTTGTAGTTGAATCGATCATGAATAATAGATTTAAACTTTTAATCCTTTGATTGTAGGATCACACCTTCCTATACCTAATTTAAAACACATTCAGCTGGATAAAGTTATAAAGGATCTGCTAGTATAAAAGACTTATCGAACATAGTTGGGTATAATGAGTAGTGTGCTAGAGGTGAGGAAGGATGAAAAGGCCTAGGAGGAGGAGCACCAGTTGTAAGTAAATTGGACTGAACTTGTAAGAATAATAGAGCAATATCATTATCATTAGTATAATGGTTAAAGATAGGCATACCAATGTAACGTTGATATTGACCAAGATATACCGAAGATTCAAAAGCCTGACAGCTTACCTCTTCACACTTGGTATTTTAAGATGTATGAGTCAGAGGAATTTTAGGATCACTGTGAATTGAAAGAGTATCCCAACCCATAAATGGAGCTTGTATAATGTTAGAAGTAGGTTTTGAATCAATGCCTTGCAAATCTAATTCCTTTTAAGAAGAAAATATATCATTTGATGTACTTGGGCATTCATCACCATATGTATTAGTGGAAGTATGGATGTTAATGTGATGGTTGTCCAAAGTATCAAATTGAATGCAAGGCTTAGAATCATTTGACAAGTTATCAAGGCTAAAAGATGAGTGATCATCCATAGATGAAAATTATGATCTTGAAAGAGGGAAGAAAGATAGGACACATCTTCAACACTTTTCTCTTCTTCATATGAAATAAAACTACCTCATTCTTGATTACCTATTGAAACAATAGGTTGAATATAATTAAGAGTTGAAGCAGGTTGATCAAGTGGACTAAGGGACACTGAGTAATAAAATATGCATGGTAGAGGTTGAACGGTATCCCTTGAGGAAATCATACTTTTGACCAAATTAGATTCAAGGTTAAATTTATGAGCATTAATATCATATTGAAAATTTAAGGGATTAGTATTCACCTTAGACTTCATAAACCACTCCATACTTTCATCCATGAAATATAAATCATGGAAAATTGTTGAAGGTGGAGAGGGAAGATCAACGATTTGACTAGCGAATTTCCCAACATCAACAACATCACCGAGAGGCACCCAAATTGGTACTAGAAAAGGAGGAAAAGAAATAAGATGAATAGTAGGTTCATCCTCAAGAGATTCAGGTGCCTCATGGATTACAATATTTGGGAAAGGAGAATCTTCCAAAGGTTCAAATTAGAAACATCTCAAGGTGAGTAGAATCAAACTCTGAAAAATTTCCATAATGAAATATGAGTCAACCACTCCATTGGGAAATTCATAGAAAAGGTGAATAAACCAATGAATAAAAGCCTCTACAGACTCACCTAACTTCATTATAAGCTGATAGATTCTATCACATACATATTGATAATCATACTTCTCAAAAGCTTCATGAAGTTCCTTAACATGTTGCTCAAATGAATGGATAAAAGAAGTGGCTAATGTATGATACTATTTCTTGACTCAATATTCAAGTAGGAGGATGAACAACCTGGCCATGAAATCCTTACAATGTATTCCATTTGAAAGACAAAAATGAGAAAATTGAAACATATGTTCAAGAAAAGTTAGTTTACCCTTGCCATAAAACTTAAATTGAGAAAAGTTATGAACAATTTGTGTGGGAATGGTAAAATCAAGATTCTTGGAAAAACATCCCATGATTATGATTTGGGAAAGAACCATTTAAGATAAGAGATTCAAAGTAGACTCAACAGACAATACTTATCATCTTTCCCTCCTTTTAGCACCAGAATGTTGATAGTTTTGGACACCGTTAACATACAAGGAGTCTCCTTGATGTGAAGTCTCGATTAGAACTCACACCAGTTGGAGTAGGATCCCCATCCAAAGTATCAACCTGACCACCATAACTCAAGGTTTGCCCTATTTTCAATGGAAAACATTATAGATTATGCACAAAAACTTTGAATAAACAAGTAAGTTGACATTGTGAAACACCAATTGCATTGTGTAAAAGGAGGCCTTCATGAGAGGGAGACAAGAGTAAGTCCCAAGAAGGAAAGTAATAATACTATCCTAGGAGAAGCACATGAGAGAAAGGAAAGGTTTGATAGTTATCTAGAGAAATAGTTCACATAGACACAACGATCATAAAATAAAATACAACACACATTCAATAAGATGAGTACCAAAGCCAATGAATTATTTCATTTTATTTAGTACTTATGAATATAACATACACTGCAAATATCCAAAGAATACTATGTTGGTAGTGTTGGATCTGCCAATATTAAGGGGATCTCCCCAATATGAGGTCCCAATCAGACATCACAATGTTTGGTGTAGGAGTCCCATCTGGTATGATGGCCCGATTGCCAAATACTTAGATATTTTCCCCGGCACTAGCTTTTAGCACAAGAGAGTGTTGCAATGGTACCTTCGAAAAGAAAGGTGAGTGTGCTTGATGAGTGTGCAACATAATTGTGTCTAAGTTCTCTTACTGTAAGAAGGGGAAGAAAAGTAAGCCTCTAAGTGAGAGGTAATAGTACCACCCATGAACAGACACATGTGAACCAAGAAGGCTTGTCCAAAATCTAGTGAAATAGTCCACAGTGGATGCGACAGTCATTCAAATCAAAGAGCATGGAAAGATCCATCTACCATCTAATAGAATAATCCACAGTGGATGTGACATTCATTATAACCGATGAGTGGGGAAAATTCTATCTAGTATCTTATAGAGTAGTCCACAAGGATGACATAGCAATGACAACCATTACAACACATTCCCAAAAATATAAGCACTAAAACAACCAAAATAATTCAACTATCTTAGTAAATGTGAAACGAGGATGAAATATAAATGCTCATAGAATAGACTTACAAACATCCATAATTCATGCATGGAAAGGTTTTGGCCTGAAAAGGCTTTTGTATTAAGAAAAAGTTCCAAGACACATGTTTACATCATACATCACTAGCCCCAGTAGTGGGACATTAGAGCCACTCCTTGCTCTTCAAAGAGCTAACTGAAACTCTTTATGCTTTGCGGGAGGATCCAAGGTGAAAACTCCTTTGCTCATACAATGAGGGGGTATATATAACCAAGGGGTGAGGCTTGACCCTTGTGACTCTTTGACTACCCTCATGATTTCTCAACTTCCTATGACTTTTCGACTGGCATGACTCTTCATATTCATGTGTGTCTATTGGACTTCCACTTTGCATTACAATATAAATGGCTCATAATAGTGATATGGCCTTTGACAACTCATGACATGACTTGAAATGACACTGTTGGCATGGACTAGCTTGTTTAGGTCACAATGTCAAGTCACTATTGTTGTTGAGTGATAGATGTGTTCTTGGATGTGCTTTCTCTTCTCCTCCTCATAGCTTGATGATGCAGGGTCTTCAATGATCTTTGGTCATGAGAGGTGGTTGCATGCATGTGTTCCCTTTTCTTGTTCTTGATAACCTTCCTTGTCCGTCCAACTATAAGTGAGTCTTCTAGCAAGTTCACTCCTTCTCCTTCTTTGTCATCTCGCCATGATCTAATATTGTACCTGTTTGTGAAATTCACTTATGACGAGAGGCCATCAAATCCAAAAAATCCCTATTCTAAGATGAAGCATTGCTATCCACAGACTGGGCTCGAGACAAGTGACACGTTGGGAAAGTGTTCCCAGTGACTGTGCATTGCAAAGTTCCAGGTGACAGGGAGGGAGGTTGGTCACTGAGATTATGCAGAGCATAGCTCAGGCTTGGTTGAGTAGCTCCTAAGCACAATCCTCACTGCCAGGAAAAATTGTGCAGAAGCCACTTGGAGACAGGATTTTTCAGTTGAGACAATTAGTGTTTCATGAAGGATGGGACCTTGTGAGGTAGGTCTGAGCGATTTTCAGAGGAAATGCAAGACTGGGTAGCAGAGGGGCCTAGGAGGACAGTTTTGTGTAGTTCTTGAGATCAATGAGTCTTAGTCCAGAGAGAAAAATGAGGAGACACTTCTATGCAGTTCTAGGAGGCAAGGTAGGCTTAGTCCTTTGCACGTTGTAGGGTTCCAGTAAGGAGGGAAGAAGATTGATGATCTATCTTGTGAAATGTGGAGTTTAGGTTAGGCTAGGATAAGTTACTGCGTGATTCTGGGGATGAAGGTAGGCTACTAAGATATATAATTTCACAGTGCAATTTCCTTGGGGGACAGTGACTACACAATTCCAGGTAGCAAGGTTGCACCACTGAAGGCTGAGACCATGCATTGCACAGTTTAGTCAAGGTCTGGTGAAAGTGGGTTGCCCAGTTGGAAGGATTTTTGGAGAAATGGCTAAGTGCAGGAGGAAAGTGAGCTTGTGAGGAACCTTAACTTGTGATTAGACACTTATCATACTTCAAGGACACGACAACATAGACCACCAAAACAAAAAAACAAAGCATTACCCTCTGTGAGACTGTTCTAGAATGAAAAGCGACAAGTATGACACTTAGGGTGGACTTAGGATGATAGTGATAACACTTGTATGAAAATGCTTAAAACTTTGTGTATGAGTGTGACCTATGTTTACATAGCTAGGACAACTCGAATACATAAAGACCAACCTTCAAAATCACCAAAAAAGGACAACAAGCATGTTAAAACAATCAAACATGTCAAAATATGAAAATTGATTAAACAAGAAAAAAGGGTGAAAAGACTCTTAGAAAGCTCATGAAATGAGCTCAAGTGTTTGCAACCATAAAGCGAAAAACCAAGGAAGGCTCAAAAATTTAAACGCAAGCCAAAATTTTGTAGGGTGTTGCAGCTACTACAACACTTGGAGACACACTAGTTGAATACCATTTTCTCTATCTTGGTTAATTTTTTTAGTGCAAGGCCTTGGTGTTTCATGGAGTATTGATTCATCATGTAGATTAATTTGGATTCCCCACTTACCCCATGTGCATACATGGTTTCATTTTTACCTTCTCAATTGAACACAAGATAAGATTCAATGAGATCACAATGTTTTGAAATGGGAAGGGTAGTTTAGCTCACGAGCTTAAGATTTTCAGAGTATAGTTTTTCATCTCTAGTGTTTCTCTGCTTCCAAGAGGCTTGGATAGTACCCCGGTAGATTCACGTAGGAATACAAGCATTTCTCCACTACCAGCAAGCCTAGAAAGTACCATGGTGGATTTTTCTGCTTCATATCTCTACACATGAAGCCTTTCTCTTCTTTCACCTTTATTTATTTATTTAAAGATAATTTTGCATCGAAACTTATTTATTTTGGGGCAGAAGAGGGATCTTAACTTATTGAGATAAGGAGATGTTTTTCCTTCAGAGAAGCATATAAATATCTCTAATTTAGGTTTTCTCATATAAATTTTCCCCTTCTCCATTCCTACTTGTTGGATAAGCTTGAAAACACGAAAGTAGAAAACTGAGTATAGGCATGAGGTTGCCAAATTGGACACTGGTTCATGGTTCGACCAAAATTGTCCTTATAAACGGATCATATTTTCGATCAGAACTTCAACTACCAAAAGTTACAACCAATACAAAGAAGGCAGACATAGGACTGGCCAAGGGCTGTAGTGTCACAAGACTCTTTTAACATCATCCACACACACATTTGGAAGCTGGAATGCACTAAGGCACAACACTTATTTACATAAGCAAAACAACAAAAAACCAAAGATAATATAATAGAAAACGACAAAATAATATGTACAAACAGTGGGCTGGAGCCCCAGATATTCATTGAAGATAATATTTTAAGTCTTGGCCATTGGCAAAGAGAGATTCAATCTTCTCATCAAGTGATTGAAGAAGATACGTGTATTGGCCAAGATTTTCATGGATAATGTAAGGACCAATCCATAGGGATTGAAACTTAGTGTGCTTTCCTTTCTCTTCGTAGGCTTTGTCCCACTTCAAGACTAATTCACCCACACTGAAGCTAGTCTTCCTTGCAGGTTTTCTATCAAACCATCTATTGATACAGTTCTCATGGAGAGAAATATTTTATTTTTCTTTCAGCGTTTATTCCTGTAACTTGTGCAAAGTGTCCATCCTACTCTGAACTAAGAGACATGGCTTGCCCTGGGATTCTTTGGACAATTGGAGAGTAGGAAAGTATATGTTCGGCTAGAGGCTAGGTTCCTTTACATACACAACGAAATAAGGAGAAGTATTCAAAGAAGGCTTAGTTGTGACTCCGTTAGTCCATAAAGAATTCACCAAAGCGAAGTTCTTGTTTCATTGTTCAAAGAATATGGTCCTTTTGATGATGTGAATGAGGTCATGTTGATGGTGTTGGACCCACCAACATTTCAGGGGATCTCCTTGGTAATAAGTACCAATTATACCTCAAACAATTTGGTGTAGGAGTCCCAGCAGTGGGTCGTATGGTAATGCCTTTACTGTGATTTCGCACAGAGGAAAGTAAGATAACTCTGTTGGTAGCAAGGGTTTGACAACTACAACGAGATAAGGAAGGTGCATGAGAGGTTCTAACACAAGGGGGTTGAGATAAGTGCGCCCATTGGAAACCTGTGATAGCACGTAGTTAAGAAGGGAACATACAAGAAAAGATACATCACAACATGGAAGGAAAGTTAGCAAGCAATCCAAAGTGATGGTTAAACCAACAACACATTTTAGAAAGATTCATACATACATACATAGATAACTATACATGCGCGCATAAGAAAACCAATACATATATCATTTAGAGTAAACCAGATAACATAGAATACAATAAAACATATGCATGAAATGTGTTGGCTCTTTTTATATTAAGAAGTGTAAGTTCTAGTCATACAATACATCCATGTCCAACCACTACTCTCGATAGCGGAACGTTACAGCCACAACTGCCTACTCCTCCAAAGAGGTACTAGCTTTGCATAGTGGAGAATCCAAGGCTCGTTACAATACTGTCCAAGCTCTCTCCAAGATAGTCTTATTGGAAGCTTGGCTAACCAAAATCCTATACAATGAGTTATGAGGGACTATTTATAGAAAAGGGTGGGGTGACACTTGACATTCCCCTTTGTGACAGTTCAACTACCCTCATGACTCTTCATCTACTCTATGACTGTTACATCCAACTATCGACACTTGACTTACGCTTGACATGATGTTACATTACCATGCA
The DNA here is from genome assembly GCA_000404065.3 of Pinus taeda. Classification (NCBI taxonomy): domain Eukaryota; kingdom Viridiplantae; phylum Streptophyta; class Pinopsida; order Pinales; family Pinaceae; genus Pinus; species Pinus taeda. The sequence goes on along the minus strand of APFE030318343.1, from coordinate 3,835 downwards.
CATGTACCCATGTGAGACAAAATGGCTTGATCAAGCCATGTTAGACATCACTTTGACTTAGACAACCATGGAAGTCCAACTCCTCAACATCCTCGTGATGATAAACAGTAACATACTGATGCCAAGATCGGTAATCTTTGATGGTGTTTGTGTGCTCCAAGGTGACATATTTTTGGAACCTAAATCTTGCCTCCATAGCATCCAGATATACTACTCAGGCTCCTATGTCCAACTCGTCTGTAAGCATGCGCATCATTGTCTGCAATGCGATTGGACTAGTGACATACTTGTGCATGATGTCTGCACTAATGGGCAATTTTGGGCTGGTAGTAATGCATATCCACTCGTCAAAGTACAAGTCAAGCTCTAATCAGACTTGTGCCTTTGTATTTGCTTGGTGAGAGTCCCAATAGATAGGATCACATGTGCATGCACCACAACACCCATACTCTTGAACACACATGCATGGGAAGCCTGTATAATAGTGATGAGATGCAGGAGCTCTTCATAGTTTTGGATCTAATTCCGGATACGTGCCTTCAGCTTGAGTGGATTGGCCTTCATCATCTTAGGCAAGTGAAGCGGGGCTCCCTTGTATCTCATCATCCATGCTTGCATGTAATCAACATTAGCATGTAATTTTGTCAAGATACATGCTCTTTTTGCACATCTCTGCTGCCATTTGTTGAGATGGACGATTTCCTTATGCATGGGGCCAAACTTGGAGTACAACACTCGCATAACTGTGTCAAGGGACAATACTTCATCTAGTATTTCCTTCCTTAGTTCAGCTCGGGTAGACACTATCATAGACTTTCCTCCTTGCTTGGTCGTCTGTAGTTCCTTATCCATTTTCTCATTCTCAGCTATCAGAAAGTGAACACTTGAGCTAGTGGCTTCAACATACACTCTAGTTGCATCGACCAAGGCTGCTGGATGTTTGCACATGTCAGACACAATCACTTGTTCCTCAACTTGTGCAGGAGATGTATGATCATACAGAGTCAACACTCTACGAGACTACACAACTCTATGTTGAGACTTGTTGAATGAGATGTTGTGCATCTCTTCTTCCAGCTGATCTATGAGGATCTCAATGCCTCCTCGGTCACTTGAGATTTGCTCATCATCTAGATGTCGTAAAGTAGATAAGTTTACCCCTTGGTGGTGAGGCATAAATTCGATGTCTTGTTCCAAATCCCGTTGCTCCATATCCATATCCCAATTGTTGAAGTGCTTGTTCTATCTTGTGAGCGAAGTCTTGCTCCTATGATAGTTCACACTGTTTTCCTGATGTCAGATGTTCTGATGAATCCACTACCTATACGAGTGCTATTTCATCTGTTTGCACATGTTGTGCCCCTTAATGTACTTATTGCTGCTGAAATTACCTCTCCTCTTTGTGCTCTTGTTCCTTCTGGAGTTTCTCCTTCAGCTCATGCAACTCATTCTCTGCTTCCACCATTCTTCTTTCTCACTCTGCCTTTGTGTCATTCACTTGTCACGTTGTTTCCTCTTTTCCTCTATAGCCATGACTTCTTTCTCTACCAATGGATCTACTCAGAACTTGTAGCTTTTCTCTTCCTCCATGTGATCAAAAATCTTCCTCTTGTCCTTGTCACTCACTAGTATGCTTGTCTCTGCTACTACTACTATTTGTGCTAGTGTTCTCTAGGATCCTGCTTCATGTTGCTTCGCTAACCACTCCACAGCGAAGCCGACTGGTTCATTGAGTTTGGAGGAGTTGTAACAGTATCTACATGGGTCCTCCTCTGCCCAATGACATCCCCCATGGATCCAGTTGAACTGTACTATTGTGCAGTGATATTTCACAACGCAATGTGGGTCAAATGGATTGTAACTTCGGAGGTCGAATGGATACTTCTTCATCAATTCTTCCTCGACATCTACTTGCTTGAAACTCCGGATCTTGTATAACCCAATCCATAATGGAAGAGTGGGCCAAGGTTCCTTCTTCTTCCAGTGTAGTCTGGTTGTCAATCCTGCTGAGATGTGATATGCTACTTCTTGCATGATGAGTATGTCAAAGACAAACTTTGGTAGAACATGCAGAGGCTTCTCTGCACTGAACATTCATATGAAGGTGTTGGATGGTGAGGCATACCAATCAGAAATATCTATCAGTGCCTCTGTTGCTTCCTTCGACATGCAGGATGGATCTTGATCAAATATCATCTTGTGGAATGGGGTGACAAAATGATTGGACAACCATGTGATTACTCCTCTGAAGTTGCATTCTAACAACAACTTACAATATGTGTTCACAGCAGTCTTCGTCGGTGACCATGCCCACTCCAAGCCCTGGAACTCCCGTTGGACATAGATTGCATCTGAGATATAGGTGGACATGTGGACCTCTTCTTGCATGCCTCCAGGTGACTGTCGACCCTTCATTACCTGTTCCTTCAACTGATGAGCTAACATGGAGGACCAGTTACATGGTTTACCCTCTCAGGCTAGTTGGTCTAGAGAGATCACCTAGCTTTGTGGGAAGGTTTCTGTGCTTTCTTGGCCACATAGTCAACATGCAAATATGGCCAAGTATTGATATGCCTTCCACAGTATCTTCATCTTACAGATCTGGTTAGGTGTCATCCTGAATCTAGCCAGCTCCTTTACCCAGTTCTTCAGAATGTCTCTGGAATTAGCACTGTTGCTGGGTAGGATGAAAGGAGTATCCATGATAGTCACAAGCTTCAAAATATGATACATCTCATCATAATATTGTGCCTAGAAGGTGGCAAGCTTCATTTCGCTAACCCTACTCAGAGTCATCATCTCGAGATCAATGTGCGAGATGATCTAGTGTATCATGTTTGTACATGGGAACACTAGGTATCTGCTTGCAATCCAGTACAAGCTAGACTTATGAATGTTCACATACACCTGAAGGTCTTCAAAGTCTTCCCCAAAAGTGCCTGTGAATATTTTACTGACCTCTTCATCTTGATGTCCTTGTCTAGAAACAACTTGGTATCTTCATAGAATGTTAGACATGTGAACACCTACTCAACTACTACTCCTGTTTCACTTCAGTCAATGTCCTTTAATATTACTCTCTTGTAGGCCATTGATTCTATATTGCTAAGAGGCAGATGAAAACCTAAAATATCTAGAGACAAAGAAACATTCATGGAAATAAATCTGTCATCGAAAACCAAAGCAAATTCGGGGACTGACTTAACACATACCTGGGGAATGATAAGAAAAAGATTGTGCAATTTTCTCTAGGAGGCTGAGTGACTGGCTACCAGAACTGCCCAAAAGTCAATCTGGGCTATTTAGGAGGCAAGAGTGGCTATTAGATTTGTGCAGTGCACAATCAAGACTAATTTTTGGTTGTTAGGATTGCACAATGCGCAATTCTAGCTTGGAATGATTGTAGGCTCAAGGACTGCATTGCGCAATTTTCTGGGTCAGCAGTAACTGTCCTTTAGAAATGCCCAAATAATTCCTAGAGGATAGTGCCTGGGAAAAAATGTTCATTTTTGGAGAGGAAGACAAAGCCTTCCTTCTCCAGATTGCTTAATGCTGTCTAGGGAGGCAGAGTCTAGGCCAAGGCTGCCCAGACCCATTGACGGGCAACTAAAAGCAAATCTAAAAGTGAATGCATGGTGACACCTATTAGGACTCCATATTGTCTACTTTTGACCTTACATTTTGTCATGATGTTACCCTCTTTAGCCCATAAGTTGAAACCCTTGATAACATTTTGACCTAATTATTCCAAAGGTAAGAAGTAACTCTCCTCATTGCTATATGTTTAATTATTCAACACATATTCATGTTATATTTATAATTAATCTTTGGAAGT
>APFE030318341.1:0-14591 GCA_000404065.3 Pinus taeda | reverse complement strand
GATATGGAGGTAGAGAGAGAGAGAGGGAGTGAGTGAAATCAAAGTGACTAATGATAATAGAAGAAAGAGAGTGCATTATTGTATTTTAGTTGACATGATTGATCCAAAATATAGGTTCAATATTTTGCAACCAATTAAGTTTTTATTTTTATTTCCTAAACAAATACATAGAGATATGGAGGTAGAGAGAGAGAGGGAATGACAAGGGAGAGATGGAGAGAGAGTGAGGGAGAGAGGAAAGGGGGGAAAGACAAAGAAGGGGAGAGGAGAGAGATAGGGAAAGAAATAGGCTTGGTTACTTTTTAATTTAGATACTTTCCTAAACAAATACATAGAGATATGGAGGTAGAGAGAGAGAGGGAGTGAGTGAAATCAAAGTGACTAACAATAATAGAAGAAAGAGAGTGCATGATTTTTTTAAGTATTTCATTATTGTATTTTAGTTGACATGATTGGTCCAAAATATAGGTTCAATATTTTGCAACCAGTTAGGTTTTTATTTTTATTTCCTAAACAAATACATAGAGATATGGAGGTAGAGAGAGAGAGGGAATGACAAGGGAGAGATGGAAAGAGAGTGAGGGAGAGAGGAAAGGGGGGAAAGACAAAGAAGGGGAGAGGAGAGAGATAGGGAAAGAAATAGGCTTGGTTACTTTTTAATTTAGATACTTTCCTAAACAAATACATAGAGATATGGAGGTAGAGAAAGAGAGGGAGTGAGTGAAATCAAAGTGACTAACGATAATAGAAAAAAGAGAGTGCATGATTTTTTTAAGTGTTTCATTATTTTATTTTAGTTGACATGATTGATCCAAAATATACGTTCAATATTTTGCAACCAATTAAGTTTTTATTTGTATTTCCTAAACAAATACATAGAAATATGGAGGTAGAGGGAGAGAGGGAATGACAAGGGAGAGATGGAGAGAGAGTGAGGGAGAGAGGAAAGGGGGGAAGACAAAGAAGGGGAGAGGAGATAGATAGGGAAAGAAATAGGCTTGGCTACAATACCATGGGTAGAGACGAGAGAGATAGGGAGTGAAATAGGCTTAGTTACAATACCATGGGCCAATAGCATGGGTTATCAATACCACATGCCCAAAAATCATAACTTATTTCACAGTCAGAGAGAAATAGGCTTGGTTACAGTACCATGGGCCAATAGCAAGGATTATGAATACCACATGATCAAAACTCATGACTTATTTCACAGTCAAAATATTTTATAACCAACCTAGATCCATCTTAACCCTGGATCTATCAAGATTCGAGAGGGATCAAATCTCTCAATATAGATATATCCTGAGGATCTAACTGATGAGATAAATCAAAGTGACTAAGAAAGAGGGTGCATGAATTTTAATATTTTACAACAAACTAAGTTTTTTCTTCTTTGTTTTATAGATACTTTCCTAAAAATAATACAATGGGATCAAATTTAAGAGAGAGGGGGGGTGTGTTGAGAGAGAGAGGGAGGACAGAAAAAAAATGCATAGAGAGATAGAGGTGGATGAGGGAGTGACAAGGGAGAGACGAAGAGAGAGTGAGTGAGAGAGGAGGGGGGAAGATAAAGAAGGGGAGAGGAGAGAGATAGGGAGAGAAGACAAATAGAGAGAGGGCATCACAAAGATGGAGGGGAGCGAGATGTGGAGAGAGGGAGGCACAAAGATGGAGGGGAGAGAGATGTGGAGAGAGGGAGGGAGATAGTGACAATGTTGGAGAGAGAGAGAGAGAGAGAGAGAGAGAGAGAGAGAGAGAAGGGTAAGAGAGAGAGAAGGTGTGAGAGAGAGAGAGAGGAGAGAGAGAGAGAGGAGAAAAGATGGAGGGGAGGGAGAGAAGGAGAGATGAAAGGAGAGAATGGAAGAGTTGAAGGGAAGAAAGAGAGAGAGAGAATGGGGGGAGAGATAGAGGGAGGTGGGAAAGAAAGGGAGAGAGAGAAAGGAATAGAGAGAGGACCAAAGAGAGATAAGGAGAGAGTTGGAGTTGGAGGGTGAGAGAGAGGGATGGAAAAAGAAATACATTGAGGGGGAAAGGTGGAGAGAGAGAGGAAGAAAAGGGGAAGAGAGAGAGAGAGGAGAGATAGATAGATATAGAGAGAGAATGTGTATGTTTGGGGGTGAGATAGAGAGAGGGAATAAGAAAGAGACACATAGATACAAATATAGATATTATGTAGTCTTATATAACCAGCCTAGATCCATCTTAACCCCAAATATATCAAGTGTGGAGAGGGATCGAATCTCTCGAAATGCAATCCTTTTCTTAATCTTTGCGCTCAAAAAATAGGTTTGCACCTTGATATATTAGATTCCTCTCGATGCTTGATAGATCCGGGGTTAAGATGGATCTAGGATGGTTTTAATATAAACTATATATTTTCTTTTACGACTGTATATAAAATGGGTGTAACATTTTTAAAAATATTTTAAAAAGAGTAATTATATATTAAGTGTGGTGTCGGTATGGATTATGTGTTTTCCACTGTTCAAAGTATTATTTGAGAACTTAGCGTGAATGCATAATAAAATATTTTAATGTCAATTATATTATATATCATATATATATATATTATTATATATATTATAGTATATATATAGTATATATATAGCTATTATTATATATATAATATAATATATATATATATATATATATATATATATAGATAGATATATATATATAATGCATTACTTAAAATCAACATAAATGCATATTAACATGGAATCTACCAAGAGCTAATAGCAATAGGAATCAAATATTTAAACATGTAAATATTTTTTTAAGTTTTGTTTTAAAAAAAAGCTTTGCATATTTCTCTTTCCTGGGTCCATCAACAATATTTATATATGTAGTGGTTTATTTCACCCGAAACACCTCTACCTGTAGTTCTGCATTTGCATTTGGTAGCAATGTGTCTCAACCTCTTCTTATCTCTTTAAGATTTATCCAATGGTCAATTTCTTTGTACTCTTCAATGTTTTTGTAACATCTTTTGTTGGGTGTAGCAGCTCTTTCTTGCCCGAGGCCTGGTTTTGGGACTTCTTTTTGAGTCTGCAGGGTCGCTTATGCCCTTTTAATTTTTTGTGTTTTCCTTTCCATTGTTTGGTTTATGCCTTGCTCTTTTGTGGTAGGGTTTCTTTCTTAGTTTTTGAACTTTCTCTAATTTTTTGGCACATCAAATGGTTTGATTGTGCTCTTTTTGGTATTTATAAGGGCCTACATTTCCTATATTTTACTTGGTTGGGTCTCCATCGCTAGTTTTATTTCAATTCTCTATGATTTTTGGTGTGGGGTTTTTTGATCTTAGGGTTTCATACCCTAAACCATTTTATTTGGTTGGTTGTTCTTAGTTTGGCTTTTTGATCCTAGGGTTTCATACCCTAAACCATTTTATTGGGTTGATTGCTTTTAGTTTCAAGATGGTTTTCTCTTAATGCATACACACTTGATGTGTTTATAGAATATATTTTTTATTCCCTTATCATAATAAAAATTACAATTTTTTTATTTGAAATTTATATGTGTGTGTGTGTGTGTGTGTGTTATTTTTTATTTATACTATACACAATTAAATTATATAAATTTATGCTATAGATAAAAGGGGAAGAGAGAGAGAGGGAGAGATAGATAGATATAAAGAGAGAATGTGTATGTTTGGGAGTGATATAGAGAGAGGGAATAAGAAAGAGACACATAGATACAAATATAGATATTATATATCTTAAATAACTAGTCTAGATCCATATTAACCCCAAATCTAAGTGTCAAGCGGGATTGAATCTCTCGAGCTGCAATCTAGGTGCAATCCTTTTCTCAATCTTGGCCCTCAAAAAATAGGTTTGCACCTTGATAGATTGGATCCCTCTCGGTGCTTGATAGATACAGGAATCTAGGTGCAATTGTTTTCTCAAGCTTGGCCCTCAAAAAATAGGTTTGTACCTTGATAGATTGGATCCCTCTCGACGCTTCACAGATCCAGGAATCTAGGTGCAATCCTTTTCTCAAGCTTGACCCTCAAAAGGTAGGTTTGCACCTTGATAGATTGGATCCCTCTTGACACTTGATAGATCCGGGGTTAAGATGGATCTAAGCTAGTTTTAATATAAACTATATATAGTTTTTTAAGAATATATATAAAAGGGATGTAACATTTTTAAAAATATTTTTAAAAAAAGTTATATATAGAAGTGTGTCCTATGGAGATAAGGTTTTCTACTTTCAAATATAATTGAGGCATGCATTAACATGAATTAAATATTATTTTAATGTCAAATATATTATGTATATGTATGTATATATATTATATTATATATATTATATATATATATAATATATTTATTTATTTAGTGCATTTTCCTAAATCAACATAAATGCATATTAACATGGAATCTTCCATGAGCTAATAGGAATAGGAATTAAATTATATTTATGATTCACGTTATGCATGCCTCATCGAACAGAATGCCCAGTTCAATTCCTTTATTTCCTTTCAACAAGAAGAGGAATACTGGCACCTTATGTCTCGCAGCCTTTGGCTCCAAGCTGGAGACAGAAACACAACTTTCTTTCACAAACAATGTGGAGCCTGTCTCTCTCGGAATCACATTTTTGAAATATCCAACAGGGAGGGGGAAGTTATCAAAGAAGAGTCTCTCATAAAACAGGCAGACACAATGCATTATCAGAATTTGTTCCAGGAGGATGGTTCTTCCAATGACGACTTGGCTTTTGACTTTCTCTCAAACATCCCCCCTCTTGTCACTGCAGATGTAAACATTAGGTTAATGAAGCCTTTTTCCGAAAAAGAGATAGTTGAAGTCATTTGGTCAATACAGCCGGATAAAGCACCTAGGCCGGACGGCTTCACCATACATTTCTATAGAGCTTGCTGGAATGTAATAAAACTTGATCTTCTCAGAATGGTAAAAGCCTTTCAAAAGAAAGCCAAAGGGGGAGGGTGCACCAACTCCACCTTCCTTGCCCTTATCCTGAAATAAGTTAACCCTAAGACTTTCAACAGATTTCGACCAATCTCTCTTTGCAATGGCTCCTACAAGATCCTTGCCAAACTCTTAGCCAATAGACTCAAGCCTCTGTTAGGGAACTTGATCTCCCCTCTACAGGGCAGGTTCGTCAAAGGAAGGTACCTCTACAGGGCGGGTTCGTCAAAGGAAGGTACCTCATAGAAAATGTGATCCAAGTGCAAGAAACCCTCCACTCTAGCCACTCTCAGAAGGAAAAAGGTATGCTCGTCAAGTTGGATATGTCAAATGCTTTTGACTGAGTTAAACTATCATTTCTCTATAGAATCCTCCTCTCCTTCGATTTTAGTGCTAATTTTGTCAACTTGATAAAAGCCTGCATACACAGACCTTAGATAGCCCCCCTAGTCAATGGAAAACCTTCTGACTTCTTCCAAGCTTCTAGATGGCTCTACTAAGGATGCCCTTTGTCACCATTTCTTTATATCTTGTTGGCAGAATCCCTAAGCAAAACGCTGATAGTAGAAATGGAAGTAGGCACCATCCCAGGTATCAAGGTAGCAAGAGGGGTGGACCCTGTAAATCACACCCTCTTTGGAGATGACTCTCTCCTTTTGGGAGGGGCCTCGATTAAGATAGCAAAGGCTTTCAAAGAAATCCTCCAATACTTCGATTTAATTATAGGAGCCTTAATCAATAAAAGAAAAAGTGTGATTTATGGCTGGAATGTAGATCACCCAACTATCCTTCGAATTGCCTGCATATTGGGATTCCCAAGGTATGACAAGTGGGAAAAGATCAAATATCTAGGCCTTCGCTTAACCTTGGGACCAAGCCCTCCCTCCCTATGGACTGAAGTAATTAGCGAGATAAAAGCAAAAATGGCATATTGGGGAGGCCAATGGCTAACAAAGGTAGGGACGTTGGTTTTGATAAAGGCAGCCCTCTCTGCCCTTCCCATATTCCAGTCTTCCCTTCTGTTAGCTCCTAAGTCTATCATGGAACAGATCTCCAAACACCTTCAGGAATTCCTATGGAATGGAGGCAAGGGAAATCAGAGCAAGTTACAATTCGTAAGATGGGATATCCTGAATACACCACTCCAGCAAGGTGGGTTACAGATACGGGATCCAAGCTTGGAAAATTTGGCTCTTGGAGGAAAAATCATATGGCAATTTTATGCAGATAAAAATCATCCTATCAGCAAGATCCTCTGCAAGAAATACCTAAAGGGAGGCTCCTTAAGAAACCTCACAACTGCTTCTACTCCAACAGGAACAACAATATGGAATTTAGTCAGAAAAAGCATCGACCCTATACAATAGCATTTATACAGAATATCAGGTAATGGGAAGATAACATTACTTTGGGAGGACACCATTCAAGGGAATGCCCCACTGGCCACCCTAAATTCCTGTAACAATTTAAAAATCTGGCTAGTGAACAAAGGACTTCTCCGGCTTGTAGACATATGTTCTTAGGACAACAAAGGGAATTGGGTAGGATGGACTTTTCCAGGGGTTCCTAACCCTCTAGAACCACAAAAAAATTGCTCTGTGTAGCACTTTCTAGCCTCGCCCCTGTCCATCGTACATCCAAATATAAATGGGGGTGGGGAAGAACTGGAATTTATATAGCAATGCAAGGATTCTCCTCATTACAAGCCACACACGAATCTTTGCTAACTCCGAAGCTCTGGAAATCCGTTTGGTCTCCCTTTTGCCTTCCAAAGGTGAATTTCTTCACTTGGTTACTCATGCATAAAAAGGAACTAACAAGAGAAAATCTGAATAAAAGAGGCTTCCATCGGCCCTTTAGATGCTGCCTATGCTCATATTCCTGATGAAAAATGGAAAACGTTAGAACCCAAATCTCACAAGTGTATCTCATTGGTTATGATGATAATTCCTAGGCTTACATGTTGTTTGATCCTTCTAATCAAAGTGTCATAATCAGAAGGGATTTTCAATTTCATGTAGTCCCTTCCCCACCTCAGTCTGTAGAATCGCATGTTACGCTGAATTTACCAATACCACCTGTTACTCCTATTCTTGTTACTACTTCTTCCAGTTTTGTGCCTCTTATTCATCTTGATTCTTCCTCTCCCTCAAGTATTCCATTTGAAACTCATGAAGCTCCTGAAGTGACTCCTGTTCCTTCTACTCTTCCTGTTTGGGCTCGGAAAACTCTTGAATCCATAGGTAGTGAGGTTGTATATCCTTTCGACACTCGTCAAACTAGATCTAACTTTTATCTTATGACCAAATTTTTGGCCACATATGATCTTACTATTGATCAATGGTCTTCATTGATGTCAACCCAAGTAACACTGAGGGCTACCTTGATATTGCAAGGGAATTTCGACTTGACAACTTACTCTATTTTGATTGAGGGATCTGCTATATGGATTCTACTCATCGAGATGTTTCCGTTGATATATGGCACACAAAGTAATTCTTCACGGTTTGAGAGATATTCATGTTTGAAGCTAGTAACCCTAGTTAGTGGGCTAAAACCCTATGGGGTTGTGGCATGGCACTCATAATTGGTTGTGTTCATTGAATAGTCAATAATTAATAAATATTTTTTTCTCCTAAAATCCCTCCAACTTCACTTGTTGAGGACCCTCTCAACTCAAGACATTCATATAAACAATAACCCTCATATCCTCCTTTAGTTGGGATTTTGTGGCTTAAAATAGGTCATCGGGGAATTTTCACTATAACTTGTTTTCTGTGAAGCTTCATAAGCTGAAATTAAAATCCATTCGAGCTAAAATCTTGATGAACCTCGTGACCGAATTTTAGATCTTGGTTCACTATATTTTTGGATATATGATATGAAGAAGTTAGGCTTTTTGCAGGCTCCGGAATTCCATGTCAAACAAGTGACATTGGGAAAATCATCATAACTTTCTATTTGAGAATTGGATTCAAATTTAGTAAATAGTCACATAAATAGGACAGATGGTAGTTTGTTTAATAGCGTTTTCAAGGCTGAAGGTCACAATAGTGACATGTGGCACTTCGTACAAGTTCACTCTACTAAACCAGTTTAAATCAATTCATCGTGGGAGATGGATCATAACTATTTCTTGAAGAATCCAATATTGATCAAACCCATGGTGTTACAAAGAGGACTCAAAGGGCTACCATAGGACAAAATTTCAGACCCTAGAGATCCGAAATTACATAGATACAATAGATTAAATATCTAGCTCCTAGAAGGAAAGAAAACACATACATTCAAGGATCACTACAGTAAGGACCACACATCAACAGTCAAGGGTAAGTCTCCTACAATAAGGTATGTTTGATTAGTGTTTACATTTGAAATATGAGTATCATATCTGAAATATGTTTTTGTAGGACAACGTAAATACATATAGGGTCTTAGTTATATATTTATATCTCTATGTGTCAAAATTAGTTTTGATACCACATTTCGGATGTCCTATTCTTGATACTAAACATTTGATGCTACACCAAGTATGATAAATCTATATGATGTTGTAAGTTCATGTTACTTGTCGTCATAATTGATAGAATGGTCTATGTTGTTGTACTTAGAACTTGGTCCATTGCAATTCTAGGGTCTGTCATAAGTCTTTATTGTATATATCTTTATGTTAGATTTGGATATAGTCTTGCATAGAGTCAAGCCTATATCAAGAGTGGGAGTCTTTGTCTACTGCTACAAAAAGTCAATAAAAAAATTGAAAAGCACACTTCAGGTATGCATTGTAATTTTAATTTGTAATTATTCATTATTATGCACTTACATGTGTTTTGTAGGTAGAGGTAAGTTCAATGGTATTTTGTTTTGTTTTGGGATTGGTTTCGCAAGGAAAATTTTGGATGCAAGTAGAAGAAGATTCATGTACAACTTCAAGTAAGAATTCAAGAGCAGAAGTATCAAATAAAAGGAAGAATTGTAGTATGACATCCTTTGAAGACATGACAACCATCTATATATTGTGAAGAAGTGTCAAGGCCGAGAGTCATCATTGTAGAGTTGTAATTTTCCTAGAGTCGAAAAGGCATTATTAGGAGGTATAGGAGTCTCTATTGGGATGATTTCATGGTTGAATTGCAGGTCATAGTGTGATTGGGGTTTCGGTCAAAATCATTGTAAATCATATTGTATCGTGGATCATTGTCCCTGGTACGAGAATCCACACTCTTGTCTCATTTCAGTCATTATAGGGTGGCAGGTAGGTGTTAGGCTAGTGCATGTAGTCACCTACAGGTTAGAGCCTGTGAACACTTCAGGGTGGTAGGTTGGTCTAGGATGTTGGGGAATCCATTCAGTTGACTACTGAAAAAACCAAGGCATTGGAGCATCCTTCCAATGGAGCTGGAGAAGAATGCTTTTCTATAATTATAGGAATTTGTTGCTTTCATTTCAGTTGGGGCTCAAGATTAAAGAATTTATTAGAAAAGAATTCAGTGGTTTTTGACCGGGAGGGGGTTTTTCATCTAAAATTATTGTGTCTACTGTGTTTTTTTATTTACTGTAATTACTACATAAACATTAATAATAATTGAACATTAACTAATGCTCTATAGAGATTTAAAAGTGCTAATTGCTAAGGAATATTGATTCACCCTCCCATCGGTATTTCCAACACCTACTACTTATGCTCAAGCTAAGGGTAAGCCTCATTGGGAACAAGCTATGTATTTTGAATATGGATCTCTTTTGAGAAACATGACTTGGTCTCTTTTTCCTCTTCCTTTGGGAAAGAATTTAGTTGGATATAAATGGGTTTATAAAATTAAGTTCACTACAAAAGGACAAATCGAAAAGCATAAAGCTAGATTAGTTGCAAAAGGTTTTAATCAATTTGAAGGTATTAATTATAATGAAACTTTTTCTCATGTTGCTAAAATGAACACAATAAGAACCATTTTATCACTTGTTGCATCTTATAAGTGGGAAATTCATCAAATGGATGTTAAAAGAGCCTTTTTAAATGGTGATCTTATTGAAGAAATTTGTATGCAACAACCTCCTAGTTTTATTTTGTTGAATCCTCAAGTTTAGTATGCAAATTACATAAATATTTATATGGTCTCAAACAAGCATCTAGGGCTTGGTATGATAAAATTGATTCATATTTCTTGAAAAATGGTTTTAAGCATTGTATATCTTATCCAAATCTATATGTTAAGAACTTTGGTGATAATTTCCTTATTATTGTTTTATATATGGATGATCTAATTATCACTGGAAGCCAGCTTATATTAATTTGAGATATGAATATTGCTCTTCAGAAGTAGTTTGAGATGACAAATCTCGACACATTACACTATTTCTTGGGTCTTCAGATATGGAATATGGCCTTTGGTATTTTTCTCTCTCAGCCTATGTATGTGACATATTTATTGGCTTGTTTCCATATGAATGATTGTAAACCTGCTCCTACACCATTTCAATCTAGTGTAAAGTTAATTGTTGAGTATACCACTGCACTGGTTGATGCTACTCTTTATCATCAGCTCATTGGTAGTTTGATATATTTAACTCACAACAGACCATATCTGTCTTTTGCAGTCAGTATGGTTTCTCGATTCATGCAACAATCTCATGAAATTCATTGGCAGACAACCATGAGAATTCTATGATATTTAGATGGGACATTGCATTATGGTGTATTTTATTCGAGCAGTGCTACAATTTTACTCTCTGGTTATACAAATTCTAATTAGGTAGGTGACAGTTCTGATCGATGGTCAACTGTTGGTTACATATTTCAACTTGGTTCAAGTCTGATCTCTTGGTCCATCAAGAAGATAAAGACTCTTTATTTATCTTCATGTGAAGTAGAGTATAGAGCAACCAAAGAAAAAACTAAAGAATTCATTTGGTTACGACTTGTTCTTATCGAGCTTGGTTTGGTTCTGAAATCATCCACTGCGTTGAAATGTGACAATTAGGGTGTAATTTAGCTCGCTTATAATCTAGTATATCACTCCACATTAAAGCATCTCGACCTTGATGCTCATTATATTTGAGGTCTTGTCATCAATGGTATTCTTTCTCTGGAGAATTTTCCTACCGAGCAATAGGCAGTTGGTATCTTCACCAAATTATTGATAGAAGAAAAATATATGCATCTTCGTTCTTTGCTTGGGATGAGGGAAGTTTTCATGAAGGGGGAGCAGTAATGACTCCTTCCTTCCTTAGTGTTAGGATGAGCCCTTCTCCCAACCATTATTAAGGGGAGTGTGGAATGTATTATATTCCTTGGAAGGTAATAATGTCTTTTTATTATGTCAAAAGTTGTCCATTATAGAATTTTGTAGAATTTTTCTACAAATCAGCTAACTCTGATACCATGTAGAACTTTTTCTGCAAATCAGCTAACTCTGATACCATGTAGAAATTTTCCACCGGTAGATCAACCTGGGAATGCAATGTACTAAAGAAAAACACTTGATCTACTTCTACAAACAATTTAGCGAAAGCTTAATCAACCATAAGCAACATCACTAAGAACACATATAACTGATAAGATGGAATCAATCACACATAACACAGAATAATTTACCCGGGGAAAGCACCTGCCTAAAACCCCATCTCTGTATTATCATATAAGTGGAAATATAGTCTGGATTACACAAAGTCTTAGCTCAGAAGCTATCCAGCTCTTAGTACAATCCCTCTGCTGCTGATAGACAATCAAAGGCTTCTCACAAACCTTCTCCTCTACCATCCAAGCCTCCTATTTCCTTGTGCAGTTTCCTTAGGGTCCAGTGCTACCACCTATGTGAATTGGCCTCTTCACACACTCACTAACCTCTAATCTAACTGCACAAACTTGAAGGAGATAAATCCTCATCATGGATGAGCTTCCTTTATAGGAAAAATATTCATCCAACTGATAGTACACTGTCCCTTCTCTAATCTCAACTGGGTCTTTGTCTGAACCGAAAATACCAGTTGTTACATGCATGCAAGCACTAACAAACTGAATCTCATTAATTTAACAACTTGTTAAATTAATCTAACTGAACTTGACTCAGTTAACCGAGCCAACTAATTACAACTCATCCTTGTCCCTTTAACTGATGGATAAATTCATCAATTAATAGATAAACTATTGCATTTCCTCACATAGACTTCAAGTTTGTTTTTCGTTAACTAATTAACTCATGGAGATTAATTAATTAATATTTTAAACTGCTGGTAAGACCAAATTCGTTTTTACTTCATATAGTTAGACCATGGACTACTAAAAATAGGAAGGGACCCAGAAATGCTATTTTTAGAAGATTCTATTCTTAACAGTTTCACCTCTCACCCAAGGTGGCCAAAATGCTCATTGGCCAAACTACTATCTTTAGAAGTGCTATTTTTAGCAATTCTATTTTTAGTACTTTCTAAATCTAGCATTTCTTGTTGCACACTTTTCAACATCCACAATCTTATGTAAAAGAGTAATACATTATATACCATATTTATTATGGCATAATATACTCTTGTATCCATTTATTATATAAAGAGGTGTTATTTTGGAGAATTACATTATCCCACATTTAATATGTGAGAGTAATTACTCTACATCTTTGGGTATATAATAGGGTGAAGGGAGCCTCTTAAGATATATACAATTTTGTAATACCATCACATCTTATCCTGTGCTCACAGCATACTACCATTTGTATCGGGTTATTTGTAGTTGCTCTCTTTATAAGATTGTAGGAGATTTATGGAGATAATAGAAAGACAACCTTCCCATGGACGTATCCCAATTGGGTGAACCACGTATATCTGTTGTATTCTTTTTCCCTGTTCTCTTTCTGTTCTTATGTATATGTTGATATATTGTTGTTCTCTTTCTGTTCTTGTGTATATGTTGATACATTGTTGGTTTCTTAGATAGATAACTAGTTTAGTAGATCTAATATTCTAACAGCTCTAAAATTAACATTTGCAAGAAACTTCATCCTCCCCTTCGTAACTAGTGCTCTCATGATACTTAGGATTAGGATTATGTGGAAAATATGACTCTCTATTCATAGTCAATATCATTTGTAGGAAATTATTCATCCTCCCCTTCATTAGTGGTGGTCTCATAATCCTTAGGATTAAGACTTAAGTGGAAACTTTGAATTTCTATTTAAAGGAAATTGTTCATCCTCCCCTTCATCGATGGTGCTCTCATAATCCCTAGGATTAGGAGTAAGTGAAAATTTTGAATCTCTATTTATTGGGAATTCTTCATCCCCCCCTCTCGTTCCTTAGTGGTGCTCTCATAATCCTTAGGATTAGGACTAAGTGGAAAATTGACACTCTATTTACTAGAAATTCTTCATCCTGCCCTTCGTCAATGGTGTTTTCATAATCCTTAGGATTAGGACTAAGTGGAAAAATTAACTCTCTATTCACATGAAATTATTTTTGCTACCCTTCATCAATGTTTCTCTCATCATCCTTGGGATTTAAACCAAATGGAAAATTTGTCTCTCTATTCATAGTGAAAGAATTCATGTTATATTCATTAATATGAATAGAGTTGTTGCATGACGAAGATGTCGATGATACAGAAAGAAAAACTTCACTATCAGAAGAATTCATGAATTTCAACCAGAAGATGTCGAATGATACAAATGTATTCTCTCCCAATGATAATTTATACATTAGAGATTGAAAATTTTCCTCTAAATTCCCCTCTCCCCCCCGCCTTTCCCCATTTTTTTTTCAAAAATTTTCCCTCGAAAGTTCCCCCCCAAAAACTTTTGCCAAAAAATTTCCCTCCAAAAATTTCATTTGAAATATTTCCCTCCAAAATTTTCTTCTAAAATTTACTTGAAAACATATTACTAAACTTTTGGTCTTGAAAAATTTCACCCTACTTTCTATTCAAAATATAGACAATTTTTTGTTTAATGCATTCCTTCAAAATTAAGTTATGTTTCTTTTATTTAAATTATTTATCATTGGCTACATAACTAAATTAATTTTTATAATTGATATTTTAATTTTTATCCCACAACGAATAAAAAATAATCTAAATTTTATTTTTATTTTTTTAATTTTAATTTAATCCCACATTCGAGAAACGTTAAAGCAATCCTACAATCTTCACTATATAATAACATTCATTGTATCTATTCATCACATCACATCAAATCTTATGGGTTTTGTTAAAAAGTTTGGAACAATTTTGCGGATGAACTGCATTTTCATCGATAACATCGATAACAAATTCAACGATAGTTTTTCACATTTGAAAGATTAGTTTTCCTTCTATTTTGACTATTTAAAGATGAATTCTGAGAAATTCTATTGTTTTGCGGTCTTTATGCTCCATAATGTTTTATATTTTTCGAATTTTTTCTTTACACTATCATATTTTATAGGAAAAACCACATAAAAATCTCTATTTTTTAATGTTTTATATTTTTCGAATATTTTCTTTACACTATCATATTTTATAGGAAAAACCACATAAAAATCTCTATTTTTTATAATTTTATAGCGAAGAAGACGAAATAGAACTCAAATTTGTAGGATTTCAAGGAGAAAAATTAAGAAAAATTATATATTTTAGGGATTTGAAATGAAAAAGTCGGTGTTTTTTTTTTTTTTTTTTTTTTTATTTGG
>APFE030318332.1:0-13474 GCA_000404065.3 Pinus taeda | reverse complement strand
ACAAATAAGTTTGTTTTTCTCAATAAGCTGTTGATTTATGGTTTATTTTATGGATTCCTTGATCACCATAATAGACATGATTTATGATATTTACTATGCAGGTGCTATTTGATGTTTGCTTGTTTGTGATTGCAGGTTCTCAAGGGTAACTCTTTCGAAGAACTGGAAGATGGCTACTACGAACAAGAATTAGATCTGAGGTACGGTCTTAACACCTCTATAGTATTTATTCATAAATCACATATGTCTAGAGAAATATAGATTTGTTTGCCTGTTTGTTGCTAGACTATCTTCTGATACTAGGGAGATCAGTCTTGTCCGCAAGATTGATTTATCCAACCAACAAATTGACGACTCCACTCGGGAAGGTTTTTTGGTTTTTCTTTGTCTTTGATTCGAGAAACTTGTTTTCGTTTCTGGTTTTTGATTGATGTATGTTGGCTTGGGTAGTTTTTAGAATCTGGATTATTTTTTGTTTTTTTCGATGTTTTCAGGGGACCCCACTTTCTCTTTATAGACAATGCGAGCATCTCCGCACTCTTCCTTTACTACACAGAGCGGTACTGCACCTGGTTCTTCTGGAAACATGCGGACCCTGTAAAATGTTTTGAAAAACCTAAAATGTTTTCTTCCAGTTAAGTCTAGGTTTCATTTAAGGTTTTTACTATCTGCCCAGATCTGCATCCTTCCTGTCAAAAATCTCTTGTGAGTGAGTTCCAATGGTGTT
Source organism: Pinus taeda (assembly GCA_000404065.3). NCBI lineage: Eukaryota > Viridiplantae > Streptophyta > Pinopsida > Pinales > Pinaceae > Pinus > Pinus taeda. The sequence continues at coordinate 12,747 of APFE030318332.1, read as the reverse complement.
TTTTGTTTTACATGATTTTCTAGAAGTTTTGCATGCCTGGAGTGGTTTTCACTTGGTCTGTGTAGTGACTCAAAGATCAGAAGCTTGAGAAACCTTAGATTACCTTGGTGTCTTTTCATCTTCTTGATGAGTCTGACTTGGTTGTGAAATCTGTCCTTTGTGAGAAATAGATTTAGTTTTCTCCTTGCAAATCTTCAAACAAGTTTTGTCATAAGTTTTGAATTTAATTTTTATAAAAGAAAACATATATGGATGTTTCTTGATTGATTTGTTATTCTAAACAAATGAATCCTTAGTTTACTGAACAACTAAGTAAAATGTCTTCAAAAAGAATTGAAGCTTTTATTTAATTAGGTTTTTAAAAAGTTTTTAGATCTCAAAGATTAGTTTTTGTAGTTTTGAGTGTTTTCTATAACTTGTAGATCTCTTTTGAGCAAATTGTTTTTTGTAGTTTTGAGTTTTGAAAAAGGAAGGGGATTTATTCTGAGCATTTAATTAGTAGTTTCGTTTTGAGTTCTTATTGAAAAAGACAAAAATATTTTCTTTCCATTTCCATGTTGAAAGAAAGAATTGTTTCTTAAAGAATTGCATTCTCAAACTCTTTCTTTTAGCTAGAATTTCATTGAAAGAAAAACGAATTGCTTATCATTTTAGGTGCATCTTTTTCGTGTTTTTGGAGTCGAGTCTTCACACCATAAAAGTTTCATTTCCATACCTATTGACTTAAAGAACAATCTATAAAAATAACGCTTAATTAAAATTGATCTAGTAATCTTTTTTTATTTCTAAGGCTCTTATCACCAATATAGCTTAGGCTAGTATCTTGGAGTAGGGAGTAATTAACTCTCCAAAATAGTTAAAACAAATAAGTAGCTACATCTTGCGATAGGAAATAAATCCAATTGTAACTGATACATTCTGGGAAGCTTCTCTTAAAGGAGTCAATCACGAGATCTTATCTGAACCTTTGAGACAATCAAGTTTGTTTCATTGGGAAAGATAGAAGATTTGCGTGTATTATAAATGGTAAACCACGGATTAACCATTGTTCAGGAGCCTAGGTTCACTTATTGGTAAACCTTGGATTGATCATGTCGAGGAGCTTTTAAGGGGATTGAGCTTTGTAACTCTGCCCTTGCGCGTAGATCAGATCGTAAACTATTCCCCCAGTTGTATTTATTGTTGTTGGTAACCTTAGTGTCCATAAACTTAAGATTACTTCCTAAGGTGATGGTGAAGGATGGCTCTCACTGTACCTGGAGCAAATGTCGACTAGACTCACTTGGACTCTCTGGGGGGTTCTCTTCACTCAAGATGGTTTTGTGAAGAAACTTGTGTTAGTCTGTTTCATTAAGCAAGTTGTCGGGTAACTGTTTGACCCGCCCATTCTGTATTAAAATTCAACGACGTTGGATTTCATTACCAACTAGTGTTTTTAGTATGGAGATTTATTGTTTGTGTATGGTTTGAACTCTTAGATTTTTTAGGTGTGTGATTCAAGTGTTTGTTTCTTTAGAGACTTTAGGTGATTTTATTAAAAAAAAAATTGTTTGTTTGTGATTAATTAAATATTTAATTGTGGCTAAATTACTGAGACAATCTCGTAGACTTCAGGGGAAACCTCCTGAGTACACACCAAGTCAGCTTGAAGGGCTACGAGCTCTTGTATCACCTAGTGATAGTAGAGTTGGATCACCAAAAGCTGGAGAGTCATCTTTAATTGTTCGTTCTGATTATCAAATTCAAACAACAGAGTATATTTCTGAGCCAATTTCATTTTCCAAAGTTACTGGTAGTGTTTCTCCTACCATTGAATTAGCTGAAGAACCTAAAATCTCTGATCCTGAAACTAAACCTGCTGCTACTCGAACTTCATTATTTTCTTCTCCAACTTCTAGTGGTCCTGGTTCACCCAGAGTAGGAAACATCATTACTCAAAATCTTCCTTCTGGCCTCATTTCTATTGAAGAACTTGTTAGTCCACATGAAGATGTAACATCTCCTGAAAATCAACCAACTTTAAATCTTAGGGAGCGTGAATCAATATTCTACAGTCCTTTTAGGAGTGATGCTTGGTACGTATCATTGACAATTTTTTTGGAAAACCTAGGTCTTAGTTTTTCACCACCACGAATTCCTTTTCATCCTACACCAAGAGGTTATTATCCTCCATCGATCATGTCAAGATAGTCATCTATGTTTTCCCAAACACTGGAAACATTTTTATATGGCGATCCTTCTATTCCTTCGGGGTACCAGTCACTCACTGGTACTTTTTCAGGAGCATCTTCTCAACCAATTGAACATGAGTTATCAACTGGTAATAATGGAACTCAAGCATTAAACACAGAACAAATCCTTATGATGTCTGGTAGTATTCCAAATCCTCAACCTCAAGGTAGTCAGTTATTGCTTGGGGAGCAACCTCAAGGTAGTCAGTTACCGCCTGGGGCCAACCTCAAGGATAGTACATACCTTTGGGATAGTATATACTTCAAGGTCAACCCGAAACTCAGTACATACCTCAAGGTCAACCCCATACTCAATACATAGCTCAAGGTCAACCCCAGTTTCAATACATACCTCACGGTCAACCCCAGTTTCAGTACGTGCCTCAGGGTTACCAACTTCAAGGTCAATACCCAACTCAAGGTTTCCAACCACCTTCTAGTCAATCATTTATACAAGGAGTTGGAAATGTACCGCTCAATTATCAGCCCTACGTTCAACCAAGTTATGGTCCTCCATATGCGCAACCTTCTATGGGTCCATACCGTGGAATGAATATGGTGTGGGATCCATCTCAAACTCAATAGACTATGCAACCTAATGTGTAGTTATCAACTCAACCTGGACAACCTTTGGTTTCTGGTCCAACCTAGCAACCTGTCCAACCTACTATTCAAACCTCTACACCTAGTTCAGTTCAGCAGCTTGGGCCTAGCCCACCTCAGACTCTGCCTCAAACACCTGTTGCAATTGCTGCAGCTTCTGTTCAACATACCACACCTATTTTTGGAGTATCTATAGCTCTGTTTTCTACTATCCCTTCATCAGTACAAACTCCTCAAGTCTCTGTGCCACAGTCAGGACCTACAGTTCAGACTTCGGTCCAGATGCCTACAGGACAAGCTAGTCCAAGTACAGTTGTCACAAGTCAACCGCAATTCACTTATCAACCGTACCAGGGACAGTATCAATTCGGTCCTATTGTACAAAACCCAGTTTATCAGTATCAATCGTATCCTAGCTATACTTATCAACAGCCTCAACAACCCCAGTTTGGTCCAGTTAATCCTAGTTTCCCAAGAGGTTATAACATCCCTAACGCAAATCCAATTCTAGGATATTCTGGATATCCTCCTCCTGGAGCTGGTGTTGTTACTCAAGGTTTTTGCGACCCTAACCGTCAATTACCATTTATTGTAACTTCGGATTTACCTGATTTGTCGCGCCTTATGAATGATCTAATTTACTATCTTCCGTATTGGCTACCAATGCCTAATAAGTCTCCTAGTGATATCCCAAAATTCAAAGGTAAGTCAAGAGAGGATCCATCAAATCATGTGATGACTTATCACCTCTGGTGTGCATCTAATTCCATCATTGATGATTCAATTCGATTACATCTTTTTCAACGAACTCTTATTGGTCTCACTGCCAAATGGTACATTGGGTTACCATGAGCCTCTTTTTATAATTTCAGTCAATTAACTACTTCTTTCTTAACACATTTTTTAGTTGCCTGTCAGATACGACAATGGCATGGAACTGTTAACTTCACTAAAACAATCCACGTCCACATATATTTCTGATCATATTCATGAATGGCGACATAGAAGACGTTTAGTGAAAGTTTTCATTCCGGATCAAATTTTAGTGGAATGGTTTGTTAAATCATTATTACCTAAAATCACTGAATATGTAGCTAAGGCAGGAGTTGTCATTGAAGAGCAAGTTATTGCTCAGGCTCAGTACCTTGACCTCGTCTATATGCAGTCAAGTACTTTACATGAAAAAATCCTTAATCTTCCAAAACACGGTCAAATAGATGTAGATCCTTCAGGGTCTCATGTTGTCGATGGTATGATTGGTTCAGTTAGTACTAAAAGCAAGAAGAAATCTTCAAAGAATTCTTCTCCTATAATAACTTTACCCGATTCCTCGAAAGGAGATTCTTTCGCTGAAATTTCTGCCAACATGCACATCGTAGAATCATCTACGATCAAATCAAAATCTGGTGGTAAAAAGAAGGGGGAGAAGAAAAAAAAACAAAATTTAAAAGATAAAATAGATAAAAATGAATCTACTGATGACAAACGTAAACCTCGCTATCCTTGTTTCATTTGCGACAAGGATCATTTTACCAAAGACTGCCCACATCGAGCAGAGGTTTCGAAAATCGTTAAAGGTTCTCAAATGTCTACTGTCTTGAAGGATCCTTTTCCTAATCAAGATAGTAAGATGATTGGTTCTTCCTCGAATGCCTCAGAACAACCCATTATGATGATGTCTCATGTTAGGATTGTGACACGATCACAATATTATGGTAGTAAAAATCCTATTGGTGGTAAAGAAGCATAATCTTCTAATTCAAACACATAAACTACAACTCCTCCTGGTTGTGATCCGCTACAGATCGAGAAACCTAACCCTGACTTAGTAATCAAACCACCTGCTAAAGGTATACTTCGGAAATCAGCTTTCAATCCACATGCGAGAGCTGCTCACAATTATAACATTGTTGAAGACTTAGCTATTTCCCCTTTAGCAATGTCGGCTTTGGAAGTGTTGTAATCATGCCTAACATAACGTAAATTACTATTGTTTGCTATAGGAGCTGTTGATATTCAGGATTCGAATATAATAATCTTCGATTTAGAGAATAGTACACCCCGCCTACCTCATCAAATGGCTTTCAAGATTCCAGTGTTAGTCAAAACAAACCTTGCTTTTGGACTGTGATTGATAAAGGAGCTTCTACGTGTATTATGTTGATCCAGTCTTGTAGATCACTTGGTTCTCTCACACTCAATCAGTCTCCAACAATTCTAAAGGCTTTTGATGGCTGAGGGTTCCATCCTTTTGGTATTTTGTAGGATTTACCTATAGAGGTTGAAGGCAAAACTGTAAATCTAGATGTGGAAGTGGTTGATGCCCCTCTAGATTACAACCTTCTCTTGGGTCGTAGTTGGTCTTATGCTATGATTGTTATTGTTTCATCGGTCTTTCGGCTTATCAAGTTTCCTCATAATGGAAATATTGTTACGATAGACCAACTGACTTATTTCTCATCCGACCCAACATCTTCTGATAGTATTAGCACGTCAGTAAAACAACTATCCCTTACAAGGATGTTGGAGTAGGTTTGATTAAAGATTCTGGTTTACTAGAAACGTTTTATTTCCCTCCTCCTAACATATCTCCTTCTATTGAAACTATTCATATGATTTCATCAAGCACTATTGCTTTTGATGATCCTTGGATCGTACCTTCTGATTCTAAGGTGGATTCATTTGGTGGCACAATGCCTTTGAGATCAGGCTGTACAGTCATTTTTTTATTGATGTTCAACCGAAATTGATCCAATGAATGTGGTCCATTTGGAATCACTTTCAATGTCAACCTCAGCTACAACAACACTTTCTGATCCTATTCATACTGATGAGCAGATTCGTGAACTTTTGTCTGTTGATGATTTACCATGGAAAGATCTTCATCACCGATCTTCATTTTTACTTGAGATTGATCATTTTGAAAATGATTTTTCATCTATTTTTACTACTGACTATGTCAAAGAACCACATAATCCATTACAACATTCTGATTCTGAGTTAAATTTGGGAAATATCTGTCGAACGGTTCCTATTAACATTTCAGTTAAGCCTGGAATTATTGAAAACATTCATATAGGTGCTTCTTGTACAGATGATGAAATCCAAATCTATAAAGCCCTATTTCAATAATTTCGTGACGTGTTTACCTGGTCATATGAAGAAATGCCGGGAATCGATCCATCAATTTTTATCCATGAAATCAAAACATCCGAGATGTTAAACTTGTCTGGAAACTTTTGCATCAGATACATCTAAGAAAAGCTGCTACTATCAAAGCAGAGGTTGAGAAATTACTTCATGCAGGTTTCATTTATCCAATTCCTTTAACAGATTGGGTATCGAATATTGTTCCTATTAATAAAAAACAAGGATGATAAGAATATGTATCGACTATAGGGATATTAATCGAGCGTGTCCTAAAGACAATTATCTAACCCTCTATATCGATCAAATTATTGATGACTATGCCAGTAGTGAAATGTTCTCCTTTATGAATGGTTTTTCTTGTTACAATCAAATCAGCATAATCCCTATTGATCAACCTAAAACAGCTTTTATTTGTCCATGGGGGACATTTGCTAATTGCAAATTACCCTTTGGATTGAAGAACATTGGAGAAACTTTTCAAAGGGCTATGTCTTACACATTTCATGACATCAAGCACATTGTGCAGCCTTATCTCGATGATTTACCTTCCCATTCATTATGTAGAGCCGATCATCTCACTCATTTATGAGCTACCTTTATGAGATGTAGGAATTATCAAATTAGGCTGAATCCACACAAATGTGTATTCTGTGTAGAAACAGGTCGTTTACTGGGATTTGTCATTTCAAAAGCCGACATTCATGTCAATCCCTCGAAGGTTGAAGCTATCATCAAATTACCTCCTCCTTCAACTCTTCACCAAGTCCAAAGTTTGCAAGGGAAAGCAAACTTTTTACGTCGTTTCATTCCTAACTACGCCAAGATAACAAAAGGTTTTACCAGGTTGTTGAAACAAAATACTCCATTCTTTTGGGATGAGATTGCTGATAAATCTTTTGATGCACTTAAACACGCGTTAACCCATGTACCATTACTGCATCCTCCCAACTACAACCAGGATTACTTTTTGTACCTCGTGCTTCGCATTACACCATCAGGATAGTTTTAGTTCAGGAAGATGAATTGAACAATGAACATGTGATTTACTATCTTAGTCACACTCTGCATCTAACTGAGCTTAAATACACGCATGTGGAGAAATTGACCTTGGCCGCTATTCAAGTTGTCCAAAGATTTCGTCACTACATCTTATTACGCAAAACCACGATAATTTATGACTGTAACCCAATGATGTATATCTTGACCAAACAATTGCTAGGGGGCAAGTATTCCAAATGGATAGTTATCCTGCAGGAGTTTGACTTGGAATTTGAAAAATCCAAGGCAAAGAAATCTTTTGTTTTTGCCGAACTGATGTGTGATTTCCCGTGTACTGATACTGAAACTATGGCGAAAGAGCCCATTGCGAACGAATCCTTGTTTCTTATCAGTACTCTTGACCCTTGTTATGGAGATATTATTGTTTATCTCCAAACCCAATCTTTTCGGCCTGAAAGCTCACGATCTCAGCGACGGAAAATATGTTTCTAATCCCAAGAATACAATATTATTCGTGATACACTCTATCGATGTGGGGCGGATTTTGTTATCTGATGTTGTCTAACTCATGAAGAAGCTGAAAAGGTTTTAAATGACTATCACTCTGGAGCATGTAGCAGTCATATGCCTGGGTATGCCATAGCCCAAAAGATATTGCGCACTGGTTATTTCTAGCCATCCTTATTCAAAGATTGTATCTATGCAATCCAGAAATGCCACAATTGTCAAATTTTTTATCATAAGATGCATGCTCCACCCGCTCCTCTCCACCCTGTAATTGCTGTTAGACCTTTCACAAAGTGGGGTATTGACTTTATTGCATGTAACCCTCACTCGGCCAGGGGGCATGCGTATATTATCCTAGTAGTAGATTATTTTACTAAGTGGGCCAAGGCGATGCATACATTTTCAGCAGATGACAAGACTGCTGCAACTTTCGTATTCAATCATATAATTGCTAGATTCAGTATTCCTCAAGCCACTCTTAGTGATCATGGAAGTCACTTTTGAAGCATCATGATGACTGAACTAACATATCAATTTGGCCTGCGCCACGATAGTTCTACTTCATATTACCCACAGGCTAATGGTCTGGTTGAAGCTACCAATAAATTTTTAGTCACCATGATCCAAAGAACCATTGGTATTCATAAGTCGACTTGGCATAACATGTTATTTTCATCACTTTGGGCATATCAGACCTCTGTAAAAATATCAACTCGTTTCAGTCCTTTTCAACTGGTTTACGGTCTGGAAGCAGTGTTACCTATTGAATGTGAAATTCCATCGTTACAATTAGCCATAGAATTACCCCCAACCACTTCTGAAGAGGAGAAATGTTTTTTGTATTTAGCTCAGCTAGATGAGAATCAACACACTGCTACAGTAGCAAACGAGACTCATGCCAAATGAATAAAAGCTCAGTACGACCGAAATGTTACACCTCATAATTTTTTAGAATGAGACCTGGTTTTACTATATGATCAAGCAAACAATAAGCTAGGGGCTGGAAAATTTGCACCTATGTGGCATGGTCCTTATATCGTTAAGCGAAAGCTGGAAAAAGGGGCCTATGAATTGGTAGATTTTGATGGTGTCTCTTTGGGTAAACCCAGAAATGGGCTTTATCTGAAGAGATATTATGCTTAAATTTCGGTGTGGAGATTTTTTATTCAATTAGTTTCTTTATAGCTGGTGTGTTTTAGATTAGAAAAGTGTGCCTAGATTAGAGAGTGCTCTTATCATTATTCCTGCTTATCTTGATTTTACTCTTGATATTGCAGATGTCGACGTCTCTTCAAACATACATTAGTTTTGCTGATGGTGCTTGTCGTAATACACGGAACATTTCTTCCGCAACTTGGGTTATCTATTCACCCTCTGGATGAGTTAGTATCTATGCATGGGGCAAGCCTCAGTCAAACAACGAATAACATTGCAGGGTATAGTGCAGTGATCGAGTTATTATCTGAATCCATCTCATTTTGGATTCGGAGTTTGATTGTTAATTTGGATTCTGAACTCATTGTATTACAGCTTAACAAGGTTTATGCCATTTAGAAATCCAGTGTTATTAAGATCATTTTTGAGAGTTCATCTCTTGGAACATGAATTTGATTACTTTGAATATCAGCATATTCCAAGACATTTAAATACATTATTAGATGCAGTTGCTTCTCATATGATAAATAAACATTTGCAATAATCAAAACAGTAAATTTAAAAGAATTCATAACACATTACATAAGATATCTGGTAATAATGATATATTATAGCATAGAAGAAGTGTGTTAAAATATACATTGTCTTCGATCATAGGTTGAAAAACACCTTATGATTGGCAAAAATGATAGTACAAAAAGACAAAAATGTCATGTGAGTCTACAAAAGCGATCATCCTATCCCTAGTGATGATCACGATAAGAAACCATTTCTCGGGCCACCCTACACAGGAACCTCCTAAAAGGTCCTGGGAATGCTCTAGTCTCTAGAATATTTGTTGTCAAACGCTCTAGATGATTCTCCAAATTGGTCAGGATCTCTGTAGATTGGTCCTGTGGGGCTGGTACTATTGCAGCTGGGTGTCTCCTATCGTAAGGCTGGAGAGTGGCTGGTCGTCGTGGATCCACATCTGCATTTAAAACTTTTAATTGTCAATTTTGGACGATTTAAAAAATACAAAAAAAAAATTAGTTAAAACTTAGAAAGTGTTGAAAATGATTTTACCTAAATCATCCCACTGCTCTCCTGGTGGAAGAATCATGTCTGGGTCACCGTGATAATCCATCCTGGCATATGGAAAATCCTAAATCACAAAATGTTTGTTTCTTAACCAACGAAAATACTCAGGCAGAAATCGAACAACCTCTGAATTCTCCTCAGGTGACGAGCCATCAAAGCAACCCAACGCATTATCCTAGGCTCTCGAGGAAGACCAACATCATCAGAAAGCTGTTGTAGGACTAGCATAGGGACCCTCCCTAGAGCAAAACTGACAACGATGAAAGCGTATCCAAAGCTTTTCAGTTGTCTGTTCTTTGCTCTGGTTAGTTGGCCTTTTACATTTGCCAACACAGCCTCACACCAGTTGAATATGGTGCCTTGATAAAAGTCTATAGCCATCTGCATCTGGGATCCAATAGCCACATGCAATGCTAAACTCCTGCATAGTATGGTGAGAGTGAATGCAATAAACATAAGTTCAGGACAGTTGATAGTTTTAATATCGATCCATTTGTCCTTTGTTTGATCATTGCAAATCTGCAATCGGAGACTAGCGACAGAATGGCCACCTGGCCTAGTCCCGAAAAGAGATAATCGTTCACCTCTCTTGGGAAAACCAGTCAAAAAATATATGTCCTCTAGCTAGATTTCAAGCCGGTGGCCACCAATCATGAAACACTGGTCCTGTATGTTCCACCTGTTTACCAGCTATTGCAATAAGTCTACTTGGGCCCTCATGGCTGGGATGGCTTAGAACTTAAACAGTCTGCATGCTTTCAATGCCTATATTGTGGGAAGATGATTTATTGCGGCAAGATCTACATCCTCATGCTCGCGTTCTCTCCAAATAAGCATTTTGAGTGTCCTATAATGCAAAAAAGACTATTAGAACAATTTAGTTTGAAAAATTTTGGGCAAAAAATAGAGAAAATTAAATTTTTAAAATCATTTCGCGAGATCCACGCCCGCTGCATAGAAATAGTGTGTAGCTCTGCACGTGTGGTAAGCAACAGGTGTGGACCCACGACTTTTTTCTTTGTAGAAAAAATTCGGGGTCCGCAGGAGCCGCATGTTGCACCTGCGGACCCCCGCGAGCAATTTTCTAAAGTAAATTCTCCTTGAAAAATCAAAATGAAAGCCTAAAAATGAAATGTAAACAGTTGAAATGCAAGATAAAGAGGATGTGGATTACCTGGAGCTGACGGTTTCCGATTCCAATGGAAGGATTTTATAGAATCTTCACAAGAAATTTTTTACCCAAAAGCTCTCACTTCTCACTCTGAAATCAAATGGTAAAAATGAACTTAGAAAAGTCCTTTTTGTAAGATTTTTTGAATAAATGAATTTTTAATTTATTTATTTTTCACTTTAGAAAGGTAACTTTTTAAGTACATTTTTATTTATCTTAAACAGGTATGAGTAATGTTTTGAGATTTTGTGCAGAATATTGGATTTTTCAAGGAAAATTGATCATTTTTCAACAAAGAGTATACTTTTATCACTTTTTCAATCTCTTTCAAAAATTTACGAAAAAGCAAAACATTGGAGTCCTCTTTAAGCTCTTTTTTGACTCGTAAAATATGAAAAGATTGCCGAGTTTTTTCCTTTTTTAACTCGTTAAACGGAATTAAAAGGGCGATCCACTTACAAATCTTTTCTGACCATATAAACATGAAAATATTTCCGGACTTTTGTCATTTCAAGTTCGATAATGGTTATGAAATGACATGTCTTCGATCAGTTTTTTACTTTTTCAGATCGGAGTCACTAATTATGAAAAGTACTCCTTGATCGTAATGGTCAAGCAGTTCTCTCAAGTATTTTTTTATACTATTTTTGGCTTGAGGGACACAAATTTATGAAAAAGGAAACCCATGGAGTTTTCTTAAGTTTTTCTTCTGACTACCTAAAATTGAGAAACACTGAGTTTTTCCTATAATGGACTCGTTAAAATTTAAACAGTAAAGGACCTATTCAATTTTAAACAGAAACAAACCACTCCTTCTTAGGGTTTGAATTTTAAACTAAGTTGGACTCATCCGAAGGATGAGCTTATAAACAAACAAATGTTATCCTCCTCAAGCTTGTCAAAAATAAAGAGGTACTTGCTAGAAATGGTGGCGGAAAAGAGAGAAAAATGAACCTGTTTGCTACACTTTTTTTTTGGCAAAGTCATTAACCACTCTTGAACATGAAACCTTTTGTTCATTTGGGTTGGGAAATACTTTGCCTAACAGTTAATCAAACCATATTGAAAGTCTTCAGTTGGTTTCTGGGTATTAGCTTTGGGTCAATTGTCACCAAGCCATCTGCAATGTTGTTATGTGTTCAAGAGGTCAGTTCAAACAAACCATTCATTTGCAAAATATCTGTCATCCATTTTGACCATCCCTGAGTTAGTCCTTGCCAATATATTTCTTCAAAACTTTATCTATGATTTCGTTTTGTGGGCTTTCCTATGATAGATCGCTTTAGATTGACTTCAGCTCATTATCTAGAAAGATGATCTAGAAATCATCAGTAACTTGAAATCTGCATGCCCTAATGGCAGGTTTCTTGCCTTCAACAATAGGTTGCATCATTTACCTTCAATCAAAGGATTCTATGACATGTTTGACATCATCTCATTTATTCACATTTCATGGATTGTACTGAGTACTTTGAGAGCCATTGACATTACTGGTGGTTTCTCTCACAGTTGTTAACAGTTCACATCATTGACTAGTAATCAAGTGATTTCTACCATGTTCGACTTTGATACATTCATTCACATGGATAGAATCGTACTAGTTCGGGATGCAGAAATCAAGACCCTGGATCTAGTTTCTACCATCGAGGCTACGAGGAATTTTGTTATTCATTATACAATGGACTATTCATCAACAAATGGTTGCGCCCATACTGTGTCTACATATGTCTATACTCTTGATGTATTACAAAATCATTCATGTATCAGAATAGTTTAGTCAATTTTCTAGTCAGTTTTGATCTGAGTATGGGAATGCCTACCTCAGCAATGATATGTCTATATATATATATA
>APFE030318318.1:0-18491 GCA_000404065.3 Pinus taeda | reverse complement strand
TCATAGGCCCCTTTTTGCAAAACATGTTTCACAGTGTAGGGCCCATGCCACATGGGCTCGAACTTGCCTGCCCCCAACTTATCATTAGCTTGGTTGTATAGTAAAACCAAATCACCCTCAGAGAACACACGGGGGGAGATTGACTGATCGAAATGGGACTTGACTCGTTTCTTTTGTGATTCGATAACCAAAGCAGCGAGACGACTAGTCTCATATAGTCATTCTAAATATAAGAGGCGCTCTTCCGAAGGTGACGTTTTAGGGAGAAGTTTGACAGCTAGCTTGAGTGAAGGAATCTCGCATTCAATTGGCAACATTGCTTCCAAACCGTAGACAAGCTAGAATGGTGTGAAACCAGTTGTGTCTTTGGACGAGGTTCAATAATCCCACAGAGCTGAAAGGAGCATGAGATACCAATTTGACTTGTGCATCCCAATAGTACGCTGAATCATTGTAACCAAAACCTTGTTCACGACTTCAACTTGGCTGTTGCCTTGAGGGTTATAGGGGTTGAATTATCGTGGTGCAAACCCAGCACGGAGGTCAGCTCAACCATCATGTAATCTCTGAAATGGGAGCCATGGTGTGTGACAATGGCTTGAGGCTTGGAAATAACATGATTGAAAAGGAATTGAGCCACCGTTTTACTGTCTGCAGAAAATGTAGGCATCGCTTCGGCCCATTTGGTGAAATAATCCACAACAATGATAATATAACCATGCTCCCCGGTTGAACGAGGATTACATGTCATATAGTTGATGCCCCATTTGGCAAAATGACCAATGGTAATGACGGGGTGTAGGTGAGCGGGTGGGGCGTGCATCTTGCATTGGTAAATTTGGCATTCATGGCACTTGCGAATAGTAAGGATGCAGTCCTTGAAAATGGATGACCATAGATAATCAGTGCAAAGGATTTTTTGAGCAGTAGCATAACCAAACATATATGACCGCCACATGCCCCGGAATGGCAGTCATTGAGAACTCTCTTAGCCTCCTCGAGAGTAAGGAATCGATGAAGAACTGAATCGACATCGACATGGTATAAGGTATTGCCAATAATACAGTAGGGTTGGGAGTGATGCCGAATCTGTCGGTGATCATCCTTAGTCAACATGGACCAGAACATGGACGTTTGGAGATACACGATGATATCATCGTACCACAGGTCAAGGGTGCTTATTAGGAAAATAGTTTAGTTCGGAAGCTGTTCATCTGCACCAGTAGGGAGAGACGTAGAAGGAAGGAAACAAATCAACTCAGCGAAAACTAGTGACTTTTTTGGATTTTGTAGCGGTAAATGCCAAATCAAATTCGTGTAGGATGGAAATCCACTTAGAATACTTCCCCCCCAGCAATTGACGAGTTAGGATGTAGTTCATGGGTTTGCATTCAGAAATCACAGTAGTAGTACGTAAGAGGATGTAGTTTCGAAAGCGTTGAAAAACCTGGACGATAGCCAAAGCCAACTTCTCTACATGGGCATAACGAGTTTCGGTGTCGAGGATATTACGACTAAGGTAGTAGATAACATGTTCATTTTCTTCGTTGTTGTCTTGGACCAAGACCATCGAAATGGTGATAGGGGCTGTAGCTAGGTAAAGGAAGTAATCTCGATGATAATCTAGGGGATGCAGCAAAGGAGCATTTACGAGTACAACCTTAAGGTCATCGAAAGACTTTTGGGAAACCTCATCCTAGGAAAAGGGCGTTCCTTGTTTGAGAAATCGAGTAAATCTTGTATCTAGCCCAACATAATTGGGCATGAAACAACGAAGAAAATTTACCTTTCCTTGTAGGCTATGGAGTTGGTGCAATGAATATGGAGGGGGTAAATTTACAATGGCCTCGACTTTAAGAGGGTTAAGGCGAATACCATTCTTGGAAATAATAAAGCCAAGGAGCCATCTGGATTCGACGCAGAAAACACATTTATGCAGGTTTAACTGAATGTTGTAGTGCCTACATTGAAGAAAAATCTGCCGAAGATGGTCAAGGTGATCTTGGCGCTTACAAGAATGAGTGGGAAGGTCATCCAAGTAAGTCTGAACGATGTTGCGAATATTGTGAAATGCATAGGACATCACCTGCTGAAATGTGGCCCCTGCATTTTTGAGGCCGAAAGGGAGATTTTTGTACATGAATGTACCCCAGAGATAGATAAAAGCTATCTTTTCTTGATCAGCCAGTGCGATGTTAATCTGGTTGTAACCAGAAAAACCATCCATAAAGGAAAGTTTTTTGCTCATAGCACATTCATCAATGATCTAAACAATGAAGGGAGTGGGGTAGTTATCCTTGGGCAGGCACGATTGATATCACGATAATCAATGCAAATGTAGATCGTGCCTTTTTTTTTGTCACTGGGACAATATTTGACACCCAATCTGTAAGAAGGGTCGGATAGATGAATCTAGCTTTGAGAAGTTTTCCAACTTCACCCTTGATAGCAATGGTCTTGTTAGGGTGCACTGGGCAGAGTTGTTGGTGAATGGCTAGGTTGCTGGGTTCAAGGAAAATTTAACACAGGAAAGGTTGTCAACTATGGCCGATTGCAAAAGCCTGACTCCTGTCAGGTGTCCGACTGAAGGTTTCAACTCAATGGAAAACAAACCCTGCCATCCTGATATGCTAATGAGGACACAAATTCTTTCCCAGATAATTCACCAGGAGATCAATCCCTGTCAGTGGTATATATGTATTTCCAGGCCAACCTCCAATAACATCATGGAGACATAAGAAACAGAGACAGTTTCAGCACTACTAAACTTTCTTGCAATCTCAGAGCCTAGCTACAGTTTCCCTTTGCAGTAAGTCTTCTTTCGCCTTACTTGCATTTCAAGGTCGCGACAATTCGAATTCATCGTTGTGACAGGTGGCATTTGAATTCTTTATGTTTGTGGTAACCAGGGCTC
Organism: Pinus taeda; assembly: GCA_000404065.3. NCBI lineage: Eukaryota > Viridiplantae > Streptophyta > Pinopsida > Pinales > Pinaceae > Pinus > Pinus taeda. The sequence continues at coordinate 15,577 of APFE030318318.1, read as the reverse complement.
CGGACTGGAGAAATTACCCACACAAAACCTTCCGTGTTCTTCATATTAACAGAGCGTTTGCCGTGATACAATCTCACTGATACTTTTTAGTGGATTTTCAGGTGTACTCTTCATCTAGATGATGTACGTCATTGCATTAAATTCCGTGATTGCTCCCCAAACACTATACGGGGGAGATTAAGCGTGATTTCAAATTATATTATAGGATTTGCTTTGGTTGCTCGTTATGGTACCTGTTATTTAAAATATAGTTACTCAGTCGTGTTTAGTTTGCCTACCTTTGAAAGTTACCTAATCTGAGTATAGTATAAAATATTTCAATTCTCAAATACCTGCATTACTAAAGGATTTTGAATAATAATATATATGGGTTTGTCATGTATTACCTGCAGATCAGAGATCTCTTGGTTTCTTACATTTCTCTTTTCTCCAAGCACCCATATGTTTGGTTTTTTAAATATTATTTGGACTTGTATTGCAAAAAACATATCATATTCTTTGGGGATATTAGTTTCAAATTTCTGTGAGGTTCCTAATTGACTGTCCTTCGTGCTAAACAACTTTGTTCTCCAACTGCACCATATTTCTTGTTCTTGCATTTCTTGCTCTGACATTTTCTTGTGTTCTTTTTCCAAACTTCTGCTCCTTCATTATCCATCTTTCTTCTGTTGTTTTTCTTATCTTGGTTTAGTTTATTTCAGTTTTCCTTTGTAAGCGGAGTTGAGTTTGGGGACTTTGTGAAGTTGCTAAGAGTCTAAGCGGAATTCTAGTGTTACATCTCCCATCAGTTGTATCTTTGTAGGATGGACACCATTCAAACTAATCATGTATGCATCCCAGTTTTTCTTTAGTTATCCTTTGTGCTTTGTTTCATTTAACTTGTTTGATTTGTTTCATTTATCATGTATGATTTGTTTCATTTATTGTCTTATTTCTATATGAATTTGTATATATGTTTTTTTTGTAATAGTTTTTTTTCTTGTCTGTTAGAATAACTTTTCTTATTAAATTTGCTTTAAAATTAGATATTATACTTTCCCTATTAGAGTAGCTTTTAAACTAGTCTTTGAGGGTTAACTCAAGTGATCTTTGTAATTAAGGTGACAGTAGTACTGGAGGTTTTTCCACAAGGGTTTCCTTGGGAAAAACATCAGGCTCTAAAAGTTGACACAGTTCCACCCATCCTTGTTAGGACTCTTACAGGTGCCTATTGAGGTTTTTAATATGTTTTTAACATTTATGCTTTTGATAATTTGAATACGAAAGAGTGACTTCAATACGAATCTCGGATCAGATTTGCTAGAGTTTTAATGGTTGATGATTATTTCTGACCATTAAATTAATGTTATGCATGTGTTCTTAAAAAGACTTCAATATCAATCTTGAATCAGGATTGCAAGATTTTGGTGATTGATGGCTATTTCTGACTATTAAATTTAATGGTATGCACATATATGTAGAAACTTTGCAAAAATACTTTAATGTATTTTGGATTATTGCATTGATGACTAGTTCTTGTAATCTCTCAACCTTGAAGTTTATATAATTTTATAGTGGATTGTGTTTGATTTGGCTTGGGTGGTGGTGATATTTTGGGAAACTTTAGAGAGTAAGTCTATAAATTTGGAAGATTCACTTGGACCAATACGAGAATTTTGAAATCTCGGGGAAGATTCACTTGGAACGGTTATGACCTCTCGGGGAAGATTCGTTTGGACCAATATGAGGGTTTAGTGGAGCAATGTGAATATTTGTTCGTGTCTTTACACATCCCATAGAGTTTATCGATAAACAAAATACATCTAAATTTTAAAATTTGGACCTGAACTTTCTAGGTTTCACGAGTCTAGATCAAATAAAATACAACTGACAAGACAAGCTGGTGCTAGTGTGCCATTATCTGTTTTGTATAAATATACATTTATATGATAAATTTATATAAATATTATAAAATTTCACATGTATACTAAATTTCTAATAATTGCAAGAGTTCATGTTTATTCATATTTTCCTTCTCACTATATCTTGTTTATCAATAAACAAAATACAGCAAAGATTTCAAATCTTAAAATTTCAATTACATTCAACTAAAATTTAGTGATCATATCCTCAACTTCTTAAAAGTTGGTAGCATATCTTGGTTTTGGTGTGGATATGATTATGTGTTGTATTGGGCGTGTACATTTATATAGAAAATGTAATTGGTACTTTTACAAACTAATGATTATCAAGGTGGCTTTGGAAACTTCATTATCATATGGATGTTTTGGGCCTGCAATGCAAAGACGCTCATACAATAAATTGCACATATGCTTATGATGTGACCTTGCAATATGATGCAGCTATGATTGAGAATGATCGTTTCATGAATGTGGACAATATAATTTGGTTAACTAGCTAACCATCCACAAACATGGGCTTATCAAATTGGTCTATGAAGCTTCATAATCACGTGGAGATTTTTTGGCCTACTATGTAAAGGTGTCTACATAATACATGATAATGTTACGATCACGAGTCTTAGTAGGATATTACGTGCCATTGAGAGTGTAGGAGGGCACGCTATCAACTTATGAGGGGTGCCGGTGAATGAATAAGAAGCAAATCCTTGCTTGAGCTGTGCTTAAATTTCAGTTGAATTTCTTTTTGTTGCTTTATATAATATGTAAAATTTAGTTGGCTTATAAAATTAACTTAATATGTATTGCAGTAGGTTTCTTTTTGTATAACTTAGGAAAAATTAAGCATTCCACTGAAGCTATTTTTAGATTAATATATAGAGAGAATAATAAGACAAGCTGCTTCATTATTTATAATTTAAAACATGGTATGATGATTGCTGCTTCATTATTTATAATTTAAAACATGGTATGATGATTTCTGGATAGTAACTTAAATTATTATAAAATATTAATTTGGCAAAAGTAAATGTTATGAATGTTGCTTTATTATATATGTATTGAATTTGATTATATTTTTAATATATTACAATTTCTTTTTAGTTTGATCTTTTCTTTTTAGTTTCATCTTTTTACAAAATGCTTGGTTGGAAAATTTCTATTTTCTACGATACTTTGTTTAGTCAACCAAATTCTTTGCATAAGAATGTTTCCTGTTAGAGTTTATCTAACAAAACACCTATTACACTAGATTGACAAACTGAATTTGATGCGCCATCGTTAGGATTTTATATAACGATTTTACATAACTTGACCTATCCTTTGACATGCGTTGTAGGAAAATTTCTATTTTCTATGATACTTTGTGTAGTCAAATTCTTAGGGTTTAGAATTCAACAATAAAACCCTTAATGCAATCAAAATTCTTTGCATAAAAATGTTTCTTGTTAGAGTGATGTCTTTATCTAACAAAACACCTATTACACTACATTGACAAACTGAATTTGATGCACCATCATTGGGATTTTACATAATGATTTTACATGACCTATCCTTTGACATTGATGGTATTGATGACTTCAATTTAGCCTAGATTTTACATTGCCTCAATTTCTCAACTTACTTCAACTTACTTGGGATTTTCTTTGCTCTAAACTTGAGTTTGACTCAACTTGATTTCAGTTTTAACGGTTGAATTTGTCTTGACTTAAATTAATCCATTTTCATGATAAATTCTAACAAGTGTCTTAAGACAATTGACTTTGACTTGAGTTCAACTCCTTACATCAATAACAAACTCCTGATTTTCAAATCAAAAATTGTTTTCAATGTAGAGTACATATTATGTGGATTATTTTAGAACTCTTAACTTTTGACATCATTATATTTTCTCAATACTTGCACACGAGTTTCCTGGATACAACAATCTTGATTTTAATACAAGCCCTTTCTTAAAACATTGCATCAATTAACCTTTGCAGTTTATTTATACCCACTTAAGAAACTTTACTAAGAATGCCATTTTCCAAACTTTTAAAATGTTTACAATTTCACGATACAATCATGAGACTTTTGTAATATTTTAATGTTTACAATTTCACACTACAATCATGAGACTTTTGTATATGATGATGCACACCACTTGCTTGAGCAATTTCATATTAAAACAATTGAATTGTGGGCATAAAATTCCATAGATGATCCTTGAGGTCCAAAGTGGGCTTTGGAGCATTAAATAATAAAACAAAAGTTTGGACCATTATGGTATATAGTTTGGATGCTAAAGCTTTGACCATTATATGCTAATTATATTGCTTTGGACTCTAAAGCATGTTTGATCCACAATGATTTAAATAATACTTCATTGTTTACCAAGAGCTACTTACCTTATTATAAGAATGGAGCCATACCTTTGAACAACCAAATAAACACTTGATCCTCAAAATAGAAGGCTTTTTAACCAATACAACCTTTTCTTCACAATTTTACAAACATGAGCTACTTACCTTTGAACAACCGGATAAACCACTTGATCCTTACAATAGAAGACTTATTAACCACTACTACCCTTTCTTCACAATGCTTTTATGAATAGATGTCATATGGTATCTCATGAATAAATTGCTGAATAAGCCACTTGATACTCACAATAGAAGGCTTATTAACCACTATTATCCTTTCTTCACAATGCTCTTATGAATAGATAACATATGGCATCTCATGAATAAATCGTCGTTTGGGGAACATGTTAGATTCGTTGTATAAATAGTTCCATGCACCGTTTGTATGCGTTGGGTTTAATGAGGGTGTTTCAAAAGTAGGATGGTAGTACTCATTGTTGAGGTAGGGTGGGTGAATCCTCTATTTTTTTTTGGTAGTTTGTATTTGTTTCTTTTCGTTTTCAACATTTTTTTCTTTTCCTTTTGGTAGTTTTGTTGTGCACTATTTTCAATGTATGGTTTTCTGATTCTGGTTAAGGAGCTAAAATTGTGATCTAATCTAAGTTAATGGATTGGTTTTTGAATGTTGCAAGATCCTCTATATTGTATTGTAAATGATTAAATTGATTGATGATAAAAACTAATGTATACATATAATTAAATGGCCGGTAAACATCAATAGACATTAGATCACTTACCTCATCACACATTTCCAAGATTAAAAAAATCATAAAAGATAACTAAATTATAATCTCATTTTAAATTATTATTATTATTAATTGTAAGTATTAATGAGTTAAACATAAACACACACACACACGCACACATATATATATATGAAAAAATGTGATAAAATTCTTAACCATGGAGATTCACTCCCACTTTACAATGGAGTTTCTTAACTTGTAAATAAGTTTTGTTACAATACCATGACTTACTAATAGCACATGCCCAAAAAAGGCATAACTCGTTCATATCACATTTTTTATAATTAATCAATTTATTTAAAACCCGGAAAGAGCATAACTACTTTTGATATAATCTAATCCTTTAGTTTGGAACTACTATTAAGAATATTTTAGAATATTTTATGGAGGTTAAATATCTACTATCCACCTAATAATTATTGATAATTTATAAAAATTTGGAAGCCTTATTCCAAAATAGACACACTTACTGGTGTAATTAAAGGCGTGACTCTAAACATTTTAAATTTTAAAGCGCCATAAGCAATCCTAGAGGTAATCAAGTTTTTGATGGATTAAATCAAGGCAAACACAAAAGTGGATTACATCATCTTGTTGTGTTTGTTGAGACCTTTCCAATGAGCTATGACTCACCCTATAACTCCTCATGGTTGAGGAGAAATTAATTTGTAAAAGTAACTATATGAAATGTGACCGACTTACATATTGAGACATTTCTTAAGGGTAGGTTGACCGTATATTTAACCATCCAATCTCTATATATAGAAACTCAAGTTGTGACATTCAAAGCAAGGAATTTGGATATGAATAAGGAAGATTAAGGAGAAGTTTGAGGTTGGAGCTACATTGAAGATCTAAGGAAGTTGAAATCTGAAGTAGTATCTCTCTTTAACGTTTGGATGTTTTGAAGACATTTTGGTTGCACATTTTGAGGAGTTTTGTTTTCAGCCTAACTATAGCTAACCTGGGCCTTCTTGATGCTTGGACAGAAGCCCTTTTGAGGCCCATTTGGAGGTCTAATTTGCAACATCTTCTGAGACTTTTTTCGCTGATTTCTGGGGTCTATTTTAGGCTTGATCTAAGGCCTTTCACTTGGAATTCCTTGCCCCTCTTGAGCCCTAATCTTGACCTTCTTCTGAGATTAATTTTTGAGATTGTTCTTGAGGTTTTCATGATTTTGATCCGAGTTATATTTTGAAGCTCTTTTTGAGACCATCCAATGTTTCCTGAAGTTGAGACATCTAAATATGAAGCAGACCTTCTTGAACAAAGTTGAACTCTCCAAGCCTTGAGGCAAATATTTGAACTAGTTGTTTGAGGGCAATTTGAGGTTGTCACTGAAGCAGATATCTAAATCCTTGTCTAAGGCATCTCCGTGGCATGGTTTGACCTCTTGTTTGAAGCACTTTGGTGGACAAAACAAAGTTATCTTGAGGCTGATCAAATCATTGGTTCAAGGTAGATTTGCGACTGAAAATTGGTTCAAGGCTGAAGCTATATCAAGTCCCCTATTGAAACAAACATTCTTGAAGTTGTTCTTGTAGAAGTGTAAGGTAGCCCTTGACATCATTCTTGTAGAAGTCTAAGCATACCTTACGAAGTTGTGAGACATAATTAAAGGGAAGATAAGGAAGACAAATCCAAGACCAGTTTCAGGGCTGTTCTAATTGTTGATTGAAGATGGTACTTAAACAATCACTAAGAGGTATGAATTACAGTTCCTTTTGTTGTTTGATAACATCTTTTGAAGATCACCATAGCAGCAGGCAAGTTGGTCATGACAAAGGGTAAGTGTAAAGTTGTTGATGACTTGAAGAGATAGTAGTTGTTCATTAGAACAATCATGATCATCTATGATAGGGCCTCAGATTGATAAGAGGTTGAGTTTGAGGTAGTTAGAAGTTGGTCAAAGGGTAGGCCAAAGGGACGTTGACTTGTGCTTAAGAAAGCAGCTTGAAGATGTGAATTTGCATGACGATGATATAATGAAACAATAGTTGATGAGCAACAATGGTTGAGTAAGAGGACAATGACTAGATTGTTTGACTATTTAAATTTTTGAGTAGTGTTGTAATTGGGTCGTTGTCCTTGGTACGAGAGCCAAAGATTATTATTTTATATTTTATTGTTAAGGGTGGGACATTGGTGCTAGGTAAGGAAGTTGTAGCTTCATTTAAGAGGTCGCTGCCTCCTTCCAGTGGATGCTGGTATACCAGGGGTGTCACTCCTTCCGGTTGTCTCTGGTAAATAACCTGGGGTTGTAGGCCTTCTAGTTGTAGCTTCCCTTGTAATATAAATATTTTGTTCATATAATTCTTGAGTATTTATTGATGTGATGTTATTGGTTAATGCTCTATGATCTTTAATTGTTGAGATTTATGAAACATTGAACAATTGGTATCAAAGTCAGTTCCTTCATCACGGTTTTAACAACTGGAAGGAAGATCTTGGGAACAAGGGCAAAAAATATAGCTTCCAAATGCTCCAAGGAAATGGAGAAGGAAGTCTCCTATGTTGTTATGATTCTAGAATATTCTAAAGACACTAAAGATGAAGGAATTCAGGTTGATCTAGTCTCTTTATCTCACCCAAATCTCATGTTTAATAGAAGCTCATCAAGTATGATAGATCCATATGAAAAAGCCTATGAAGTAGAAGCCATATTAGATTTGTAAGGAGATATTATATATGATTTAGAATAAATTGAGCACTTATAGACCGACACGAAAGAAGCAAATAAAATAAGAGATTTTGACATGGCGTTGTTATCATTAAGAAAAATTTCTAAATTTTGAACATCAGTTTGGTTCCAAAGGATTGATGTTAGCCTTGGTCTAGCCTTTCCATGGTTCGTTTTAGAGTCTAAGATCTAGAAGAGAGTCTTGTTGGTATTGTCAAATAGGGTCAACACTCTGTTTTTGCCTACCACTAGTCCCACATCACACATAAATTTCCATGTGTCAAACTTGTGTCAAGGTTTTCATGCGCTACAAAACTGCGTAGGAGTTTTCGTAGCGCAAAACCCAAAATTTGCACTCGTTGCGCTACAAAATTGGGGATTCGTGTAGATTCTTGTCAAATCTCACCCAACTGTCCAATCTATCAGAATCCGTTAGTCTTACGTCATCAACTGTTAGTCCATACACCATGCCTCTCACATGCAACCAATCATTTTCATCATTAGGTTCGTTAGATGTCTTGGTATGCTCAAGTTTCAAATTTCAAAAAAGGGTCCAAGTGTGTTCAATTATGATTATGTTTGGGCTCATGCATGAGAAGCAAACTGACAGGGATTTAATTAGAATTTTTTGAAGTTCAAGCGAGGCAACTTCCTTTTCCATTTCAAGCGAGGCAGAGATTGAGATTAAGACGGTGCAAGCTCCTTCAATTTTCATTTTGCAGGAAATCTATGGAGATGTCTATAGAAAAGAAGGAACATAGGTCAGGCAAGTGTCTAAGGAATGAGCTTGAAGGTTTAGATGTTCTCCTAAAGAACAACGAAGTTGAACAAGCTTTCAAACCGGTTGGCTGTTGGAGAGTTTGTGAAAAACTTCAAGGAGGCCACATGCAAGTCACCAAAGAATTTGCTCTATTTTACTGGATTGAATTCGAAGGTTGGAGTGCTTGAATTACCAATCTCTCCAGAGGTCATATCTGCAGTCACTGAAGTTCCATGGGGACAGGAGAGGTGGTTCAAAAACTTCAAGTTTGATATGAATCCTTGCAAGGAATTCTTAAAGCCAGAGTTCGTTGATTCAGACTTAAATACGTCAGTGCCCAGGAGCTTTGTCAAAGATTCATATGCTAATTTGCTTATCTGCATACATAGATACTTTACCTGTGAGGGGAGGTATCATAAGGTTTATTCCTATCACTTTAAACTTTTGCTTCATTTCACTGGAAAGATATCTTTGGATTCGCCTTTCTCTCTATTTTGTAGCCTAGGCAAAATGTGTGACAAGGTTCAGTTGAAGAAGGAAGCCCGTGAGACCTCGTTGTTTCATCATGGTTTAGTCAAATTGGTCGTTTTGCATGAGCTCTAGAAAATAGATAGGGAGTGGTCCATTTTATTGTTTATGTTTGGCTTCAAGAATGAAATTGGTCTCAACCCTCAGGCTACGAGGATTTCTTCACTAGCAACTAGTCATCGGGAAGAAACAAGATCAAGAAGATTCGTGAAATTGAAAGCCAGAAAGCAGGTGAAGGAGCCCACGAGACCACTAGTAATTCAAGACACACCCCAACAGTCACAAAAAAGGAAAGTTCAGATCAAAGAAGGTGTACAAGAGCAATCCATAGGTGAAATGGTCCAAAGAAGAGTAACTAGGAGCCAACTAGCTAGAGAAAAAGGTAAAACAGTGATCACTGACGGGAATCCAGCTTCAAAAGGAAGTTTGAATGATTTGCTTCAAGCTATTGACATTGAAGAATCTCCTCTGGTCCGAGCAGACTTAATGGAAGCAATTAAAGGCAACACCAAAAAATCCAAAACCTCTGAAAAGCTCAAATTTGATGATCAGGGTTCTGAATTTGCTTTTAGGCCAAGAAGACCCGTGACCAGGCATTCAAAGGAGATACAAGAGGCACAACCAGAAGCGAGACGAGGGAGGTAGCAAAATTACATGAAGGACCTGTGGTTCCATCAGAAGCATCATCACAACTACGCAAAAATGACAGAGGTAAAGAAATTATCTCTCAACAAGATGAATGTAGTTTTGAAGAGTTGGAAAGGAAACTGAAGCTGGCAAGTCTTGAAATTGCCAAATTGAGAAAAACCAAGGAAGCTTATTTTAATAGAATGGAGGCTCTGTGGGAAGATAAAACAATTTCAATGCCCGAAGTGGTTCGCTGTAATGCTCAATACTTCACCTGGACAATCCCTGCATAAAAGAAGCAAGATACATCAGAAAGGTCAATGTAGAGTTGAGAGCTAGAATTCAAATTATGAAGAGGCAAATTGAAGATCTGAAGATACAGTTGAACCAACCTGAAGGACATCCTCAGCTAAGAAAAACTACATAGCAAGTAAGGATAAATCCTAAATTTTGATGTGGACCACCTTTTGAAGAATGGTATCGGTTTATTCAATTTTGAATAGCTTCATGGCATATGGAAGAGCCATTTCAAAGGAAAGAAAACTCAAAGAAGTTAAATTTTGGCATAAAGCTGTGTTTTTGAAATCACATAGTAGTTTCGTAGCGCGCTACAAAACTGTTGTAGGTGATGCCTAATGCACAACAGTTTCATAGTGCGCTATGAAATCGCTGTAGCTACATATAATGATTTTGTGGGCCAATTTTGAGAAAAAGGAAATATTTTTGAAGATGGGCATCTGAAAAGGAGTACTTACAGGGTATAAACATCAAGCAAGGGAAGAACAAGGACATAAAAGACATTCATGAACTCCAAGCTTTATGTTATGAAAATGGTCTTTATTTCGTAGCTAGAACTATTCATGATGCTTTAGGCAGCATTAAATATTTTTTTTGTCTTGCCATGTGTATGGGTGTAAGGTCTACAGCATATGGAAAACCAACTAATCCAATGCATTTCATGTAATTAAGAGGAACAACATGGATAAAATTCAAAGACCCTTTTGGAGACCAAAAGCAGAAAAACAAGAACACCTTCCTAAAATCCAAGAACAATCAATAGATAAGGCATCAAGGGTCAACAGGGAGTTTGAAGTCACTACCACAACCAAGCTGAAGAGGGCCACTTGTTAGAGAATGAGTTTGTACTGCAATCAATGCTACTACCAACATAATGAGGAGTTTCACTCCTAATTGTTTTAGGTATCTAGAACTAGTAGTTAACAGTCAGTGATATTAAATAGTTGGTTTTAAGTGTTAGTAGGTGTCAAATTAGGAGCAATTCGAATTCCCCTCATGCTGGAGGAAGGAATCTAAGTCATGTAATGAACTTTATATATGGAAGGAAATCTAATGTATCAGGGTTGGAATTTTTTGTAAAGAACTCTCATATTGTGCTTTTGTGTAAGACTTTGTTTTAAGTAATACATTATTTGGCTTTGCTTCTCAGGAATCAGAAGGAATTCAATGTTCAAAATGTCTTGTGGTTGTCCTTTCTTCATTATTTACAGTGGTATAAATGTATGATTACTTAGAAATCACTAACTGTGCTCTAACTTCCTTCATACATTTGTAAACTGTGTTTCCCTTTTTGCTTCTAATGTACTCTCCATGTGTTGAATTCTAGATGCCCCGACTTCCATGTAAAGCTAACATTATTGTCATACTGAAACGTTTTTGACTCCATAAGCCCAATGAATATTTTCTAATTGTGTTTCAACCATTTACACTTCTTTATTTGTTTCACAGAGTTAGCCATCTAATTCAGTATCAAAATTTTTAATCTAGTGAGAGAGCCCTCTCAGGTTGAGGAGGCTAAGCCTCAGCCAAAAGTTGGTTTGAAACAGTTACTCAAGGTCTACTTGATCAACAACTTGTCAGGGTTAGGTTTTGTGATAATAGGCGTCTTGAAGAAAAATCCGAGGACTTGAACATGCTTCAAGTTGAATTTGATCAACAAGAAAGAAGGCTTAAAGAAGAAATTATTTCTATGAAGACCTAGCTTGAAGAAGCAAGAAGAATTGAAGAAGTGACCAAATGCTAGCTAAGGAAGGAAGAAGATTACGAGAAGCATGAAGAAGAATTTATATCATTAAGGATTGAAGTCAACAAGCTCAATAAAAAGTTGAAAAGCTTGCAAGGGATAAATAACATTGTCAGCTGCAACAAATCAAATCCAGGTGAACCTTCATGAAAAGAAGATGCAAGCACCAAGCCCCCAAAGGAGAAATTTGAAGAAAAACTTGAAAGCAAAATCTTTGTCCTCAAAAGGGCAAGTAAAAACTGAAGGAGCATGAAGTTGCTAATCCAAGAAGTTATGCTAATGTTATCAAGAAAACACCTTTACCAAGAAGAGCAACAGAAGACTAGACCCTCTCCAAGGCAAAACAATTTTAGAAGACCATCATGGAAATGCAACTCACTAGGTACCAAAGCATATTTCTTGGTTGTTGTTATTCATGTACAAATTTTGGTCATAAGGATAGGGATTGCAAAGGTCATAGTAGGATTAACTACAAAGGATATCATCACAACCCTAGAAGCATGATTATAAAAAAAAAGTCAACAAATTCTCTAACAAAAGGTATACAACATTTGCTCCATCATTTAGGTACAACACAAAATGCTTAAAATGTTGTAACTTTGTACATATTGCACAAGACTGTAGATGTGACACGAAGTGGACTCCTAAGCATATTAGGAAAAATAGCAAACCCACCAAGGTTTGGAGAAGAAAACATGTCAAAGATGGAATATGTTCAGGGGGAGCAACCTCAAATAAGAAAATCACCATTTGCCATTGATGTCAATGGGGGAGAGAAAAGGAAGTGTAATATGGAGACAAGGGAAGTGAAGCATGGAGATAGGGGGAGCATGAGTGTTGACATCAATGACAAAGTGGGAGATCGTTGGAAGAAAATTGTCCATGATGTCAAAGGGCCATAAGCAACCCCATAAGTAAATAAAGTTTTTTATGGATTGAATCAAAGCAAATACAAGAACCATCTTGCCATGCTTGCCGATACCTTTCCAATGAGCTATGGCTTGCCCACTAATTCCTCACGGTTTAGGAGAAATTAATTTTTGAAAGTAACTATATGAAATTTGGTCAACTTAAATATCGAGGCATTTCTTAAGGGCGGTTCGGCCTTATATTTGACCCTCCTCTAATATCTAATATACACTCAAGTTGTGACATTCCAAGAAAGGAATTCATATTTTAATAAGGAAGATTAAGGATAAGTTTGAGGCTAGAGCTACATTGAAGATGTAAGGAAGCCAAAATCCAAAGGAGTATTTCTCTGTTTATGTTTGAACACGATTGTTTTGATATGTTTTGGTTTCACATTTTGAGTTTTTTTTCTAGCCTACCTATAGCTAACTTTAGCCTTCTTGAGGCTTGAACAAAATCCCTTTTGAGGCATTTTTTCGACCCTCTTGAGGCCCATGCGGAGGTCTAATTCACGTCAACTTTTGAGGATATTAGAGAAATTTGAGGTAAAAAATGGGCCTCAAAACAAAAATGTATAATAAAAATAAACTCTATAAGAAATGATAGGATTCAATATGATGATGTCAACCATGGGGGATGATTCACCATTTTTGGATTAAAAAGTTAAAAAGAAAAAAAGAAAAAAAGAAAAAAATATAAAAACAACTTTTTCAACTTATATTTTCAAGTTATGTCCCTATGATTTTACTCAAATTTTGAGGGGGAGCACTCATTGGATGCAGAATTTAATTTAAGTTTGCATCCAATGAGTACACATGTTGCATACTTTTGATGGACCCTACTTATGTATTTCACATTTTTCATGCAGTAAGCTCCATCGAAAGTATACAACATGGGTACTCCTTGAATGAAAAATTAAATTCAGCATCCAACGAGCACTCTCGCTTGAAATTTGAATAAAATCTTAGGGAGATAAGTTGAAAATGCAAGTTGAAAAAGTAGTTTTTTCTTTTTTCTCTCCAAAAGTTGATGAGGTAATATCATCTTATTTTATTATTTTCACTATTATTTTATAATATTCCTTAGGAGGCCCATTTTAGACCTCAAAATTTCTCTAATTTTTCTTGTTAATTTCTATGTTCCATTTTAGGCTTGATTTGAGGCCTTTCACTAGGAATTCTCTACTCCTCTTGAGCCCTATTCTTGGCCATCTTTTGAGACTAATTTTGAGATTTCTCTTGAGGTTTTCATGAGACTGATTCGAGTTAGACCTTGAAGTTATTTTTGAGGAAGACCATCCAAGGTTACTTGAAGTTGAGACATCCGAATTTGAACTAGACCTTCTTGAACATATATGAACTCTCCAAGGTTGACCCAAATATCTGAACTAATTGTTTGAGACTAATTCTAGGTTGTCACTAAAGTAGATATCTAAAACCTTGTCTGAAGCTAAATTTTGGCATTGGTTAGGGAATCTCTGTGGCACAATCCAACATCTTTTCTGAGGCTCTTTGGTGGACATAACAAAGTTATCTTAAGACTAATCAAATCATTGGTTGAAAGCAGATTTGAGAATGAAATTTTGTTGAAGACTGAAGTTGTATCAAGTCCCATTTTGGAGTTGTTCTTGTAGAAGTATGAAGCAATCCTTAACATCATTCTTGTAGAAGTATAAAGTATACCTTGAAGTTGTGACGCAAAATTAAAGGGAAGATTAAGGAAGACAAATCCAAGACCAACTTAAAGGTTGTTCTAATTGTTAATTGACGATTGTAGTTAAAAAAATACTAAGATGTACGAATTAGAGTTCCTTTTGTTTTTGGATAACATAAATTTGAAGATCACTATAGCAACAGGCAAATTGGTCATGACAAGGGGCATACCTAAAGTTGTTGATGACTTACCGGGCCTTGGATTGGTAAGAGGTTGAGTTTGAGGCAGTTATAAGATGGTCAAAGGGCAGACCAAAGGCACATTGAGTTGTGCTTGAGAAAGAAGATTGACGACGTGAATTTCCATGATGATGATATAGTGACACAAAAATTGATGAGCAACAATGATTGAGTAAGAGGACAATGAATAGATTGTTTGATTATTGAAATTGTTGTAATTCGGTCATTGTCCCTGGTAAAGGAGCCCAAGATTATTGTTGTATATTTTATTGTTAAGGGTGGCAGGGTGGTTCTAGGCAAGGAAGTTGTAGCTTCCTTCAACAGGTTTTCGCCTTCTTCCAGTGGATGCTAGTAAACCAGGGGTTGTAGCTCCTTCCAGTAGTGGCTAGAAAATAGCCAAGGGTTGTAGCCATTCCAATTGTAGCTGGTAAACCAAAATTTGTAGCTTCCCTTATAATATAAATAATTTTTCATATAATTCTTGTGTATTCCTTGATGTGATGTTATTGGTTAATGCTTTGTGATCGTTAATTGTTGAAATTTATGAGACATTGATTCACTCCCCACCCTTATTATTTTTGTAGGAATTTATAGGGTAAGTTCCTCAGATAGAACACCAAAGGACACTACTCACAAATAGATCACAAATCAATACACCAGTATTGTTGACGTGGTTAAAGCCCTCAAAGAGGGAAACAATCCACGGCCTGAGCCAACATGGCCACTTTAGGCAATTTATTAATAAAACAATGAAATTTACATAAGCTTCTCTCATGAATGGTTACCCTACAAATGACCCTCCTTTCTCTTTAAATAAAGATCATGGACCAATCGGGTGTTAAGCCACGGATCGTGTCGATAATACCGAGGAGAGAATGAACTGTCGGATCACTACATATCGTGACCATCGGATTGTAAGTTAGAAAAGTACATAGTAAAGAAACACACTTTATCTAACTCTACAATAGACCAATTTATACTTAACTATTTCCTATGTGTCGAAATATCCTAACATCCCCCCTTAAGAACAACTTGGGATAGGATTGAAGGATGTACAAATATGACACAATAGGAGAAGGAAGGAGGCATTAGAG